>JAODAL010066996.1:0-17504 GCA_025379985.1 Phyllomedusa bahiana
AAATAAAACACATAAGCTTGTGCACAATACAGTTCTCCTCTGTGGATTAGCAAAACAATGTTTCCTCAACTACAGAGACTGAGTATCAGGAACGTGCATGGGAGGTGGAGCGATGACATCACAGAGGAGGTACTTGTTTTTTTTAAACACAGAAACACAACGCCCCTTTTTTCAAGGCTCAAGAGTGGAGTATCAGCCTGTTAGGTGAGGAACTCACTTCTTGGCAAAACCCCTTTAAGAACTGACTGATCATCCCCGACAGGCGCCATGGGCACCAGATAATCAGCGTCACTCCTTGTACCTATCAGTGACTGTAATGTTATTGCCGACTCGTGTACATCATGTGTAACCATCTACAGTTCGGGGAGGTTTCCGGATCTGCAGGAAGCTCATGGTTATGTCCTGACCCCAGTGTTACGTACAGATGAGCCCACAGAAACAAGATGCATCCTAATGGTCGGCAAACTGAACCACCAGATAAAACCAGGACTTACTGTACCTTGGGTTGGGCGGGTGCCCCTGAGCTGGGTACGGGGGGATGGCACCGGGCATGTACGAGGCTGAAATACACATGGAAAGCAATGGTCAGCAATCATGGAGGAATATTAGCAAACATGGACAAATGAATGAAATTACAGACAACAGGAGGGGGTCGAACACATTGGGGACTAACGTGTATGGGGGTAGCTGCGGGGGACAGAAGGTTTGGGTGGTCGGATTTCAACATGTCCGACCCTTCTGTTATCAAACCTCTGACCGCATTCAGAAGACATGGCTGCTTGGCCGAGCATGGAAGTGTATGAGGGGTCAGAAGACCTAATCATCTGATGCTTATTGGTAGCTTAAAGTGGGCTTCCGACACTAAGGATACGTCCACACAATGTAAATTCACAAATAATTTTTTACGAAGTACGCGCCAAAATATGGTTTGATAAATGTTCCCGTACAGCACTCACTCAGGGCAGTATTTTTGGCATGTACTGTGTGTGCCGTAACAGAACTGACGTGTTCATTCTCTGTAGCATTTACGCGCCATAAACACAAAAGTATAAGGGGCAGAAATCTGCCTCGGGTCACTGCGCATCGTTCTCCTGTCGAAATTACGTGTTTGTGAGCAGGGAGTAAACAAACGCGATTTTTTGACACGCAAAGGTACGCGCTGGAAATACGCCCTGAAAAAAACAAAAAGTCTGTCCGTCTGCTAAAGAAAAAAAATAGCTTCTAAGGGGCCGTTCACACTGTTTTTGGATACGATTTTGCGTCCATGTTGGATTCGAAAATCACATCCAAAAACGTAGCGTGGATCGGATCCAACACGTATCCAGCATGCAGCTGCGTGTTTGGATCCATGTTGGCTGCAGCAGGATTGCACCATATTCTTTATTATTGGGCTCCTGCGGCGTCTTTCGGACCCAAGAATTGTCAATTCTTGGGACAGATCCGAAAGACACAAGTAAACGCATCGGCGATCACTCGTTTGCACGTCGATACGTGTTTTAGGCCATGTTCACACGGCTTAAAATGGGCCGTATTTCGGTCCGTAATTACGCGCCGAAGTGCGCCAATTACGGGCCGAAAACGGCCCATTCATTACGGTAATCCACAGTTCTCATAGAGAAACTATGGATTACGTCTCCTCTCCCCGCCCGGCGAAGCGCCGGGCGGGGAGATAATTGACATGTCACTTTCTACGCGGCGTATACGCGCCGCTAGCAGTGATAGTCAATGGGCCGGCAAAGTGCTGGCCCCCGCTCACTCCCCCGCTCCCGCCCCGCCCCCGTCCACACGGCGTAATTGCGGGGCGAACTTACGTCCCGCCAATAAGCCGTGTGAACCTAGCCTTACATTGCGAGCAGTCTAAAAGAACACTGCTCATGGTTAGATGTATGTTTGTGTCAGTCTAGACGGCCCAAACACACATCTAAAAACCTATGTTCACACAGGGCAAACGCGCCGTGTGAACATATCTTCTCATTCCACCGCTGCAGCCGACCCAGTGCTCCCAGTCACTGACGTCACTGTTCAGTCATGTCCTGGATACGCCACCAGGGATGGCTGCAGCCTCTATTTTTTTTTTTTTTAAATCACAGAGAAGTGTTTCGACACTAAAAAAAACTACTTCAACTAACTAGTGAGGGTGTGGCCCTAATGCTGTGAGGCCGAGTTTACGCTACGTTTTTAACATACAGTATAGGAACGCCTAAAACATCATCTCAAAACAAATACTTTTTATCGTGTAAGTCTTTTTAATGTATACGCCGAAGGTATCCGTGTGCGGCAACATACGCTTGTACCATTTCTTTTAAACAAGTGTACATTTTTTTATTCTATCAACATGTGATGACTTCCAATGAAAAGCGCATACAAAAATGTCTACTATAGGGGTCGGTTCAACGCTCCGTTTATGGCTTAAGTCAAACGTTTTGATACCAAGAACAGTATGAGGGTATGTTCACACGATGTATTGCGGCGCGTACAGTACGCACCGCAATACATCGTGTGTCTCGGGAGCTCGCTGGCCCCATAGACATGCATTACTGTCACTTATTTCCCCGTGCGTACAATACAATCGTATTGTACACGCAGGGGGACGAGGCGTAATCCATAGTTCTCTATAAAGGCTTGGATGCCAAATTATGGGCGCATTTCCCCGCGTATTAAGCGCAGTACGCCGTGAAATGCGCCCCAAAATAAGCCGTGTGAACATACCCTTAGAATGTACAGTTTGATATATCCATGGTCCACAGCTGCTTTTTTGGGGCTATATACTGCTTTTTTTTTTGTCTAAGTTCAGAAAAGTTTAATGTACTAAGCTACTCTGTCCTGAAAAAATAAAAACGTAGATACAATTTTTTGGGGGAATAAAAAGGATTTTCTCACTACAAAAAGCTGTTAAACGTCAGGAACAGTAAATGAAAACTTTTTTCCAAAAATCATTGCTTTGTGAGGGGGATCGAGTTTTATCAGCTCTGAGTGCACACAGGTTTCTCTGGTTACCATCCCGCTCTCGCTGCTCTTTGTCTTATCTGTTAACAGGGATTGACGTGACCACAGGTCGGCACACAGGACAGCAGCAGCTTGAGAACAGAGTGCGTTAGCTCAAACAAACATAGGGATCCCTTCTATACTTTAAGCTCTGTAGTTCTCTGCACTTGTAATCGCATTCCTGCTCTAGGCAGTGAAATTAGAAAATGTAAATCCCGAGTTGATATCTAATCAGCTAAAAAACCACCAAGCCTGACCAGGAAGGATGGGAGCATGACTCTAAAACTGCTCAAGTGCGTTATCCCTTCTATACTTTAAGCTCTGTAGTTCTCTGATTGTAGAGATCTCCTCTCTCGGGCCGTGCAAATTTAAGAACGTGAAAATGGGTTCGATATGCTAGGGGGGCATGAATCTAAAATGCTTGTGTCTGTGAAAAAAGGGGGTGAGACAACCCCTTTTTAAAATCTTTGTAACTATGCAAAGTAATGGGATGCTCTGCATTTTCAAATATAGATTTTTAAAATTTTTTTCATCAGAAATGCTCATGATGATAAAACATCCTTTCAACACAAAAAATCTACTTTTTTGTTAAAAAATATATACTGTACCCATATACGTTTTTTTTTTTTAATTCAATAATTTTTAATTTATTTTTTACCCCACTTTACATTTTTCCACTTATTTTTTTACATTGTTTACAATTTTTTTTTTTATCCCATTAGGGTGCTTTCACATGGTATGTTTTTGATGCCTTTTTATGCTTTTTTGCTGAAATGCACAGCATGAATTACTCCGCATTTCTGAAAAAAATATGCATAAAAAAACGCACTGTGTGAAAGCACCCTTAAGAGAAAAATTTTTACTTTTTTTTTTTTTTTTACACTTGGTAATATATTAGCATACTCCCTGTATACTCCTGTCTGCTAATACATTACACTGTGCGTCAGTATGTCACAGGCTGCTGTCAGGGCAGCACACAGAATGGCGAGTGACTGCAGAAATGCGACCACTGCGTCATTCAGTACAGGGAGTTAGGGGGAGAAAGGTGCGGATTTCAGAGATGTCTATCATATCGATATAGCATCAATGTCTGCGAGCATCAAAAGTAAGGGTTCAACTCACTGTTGGGAGGTCCGGTGGCCGGATACATGTATGAAGCTGGTGCAGAAGATCGAGAGAAAACTGGTGGCTCCTCTCCAAATACAACAATCAGGATCTGGATTAACCCCAGCAGGTCCGACGGAGGCTGCGGAGAGGGAACACATTGGTGACTGCACTGTGCCGCCTTCTATAGCCTCTGCAGCTGGCGGTCCGGCAGCCTCCAGCACATTCTCATTCAGACACCACAATGCAGCGTGTGCCATCAGCTGCCCGGTCAGTATACAGCAAACATATCAAACAATGGCATAAGAGACAACGAACACTTGTCACATTAGTTATGTACAAAGGAGGAATCGCTCTACTACAGAGCGGGATAAGGTACAGGTCGGGATGGACTACAGCCACATCCCAAGGTTGGAGGCTTGGATGGAGAACTGGTTATAGACACCTTGGACAATCTTTACATTCGGTTTGTTTTTCTTTGCAATCTTCATAACTTCATTCAGATCCCCTGATATTCAGGTCTCCTAAAGCCAATTTTCTAATTGCGGGGTGTCCTCACAGTCATGCGGGCCGGACGTGAGCTCTGTCCGGTTACAAGTCTAGAGTTTGCCGAAGGTGCTCTGCTTTTACTTTACAACTGTACACAGCCTTAGGGCATGTCCCCACGGCACGGGTATCCGGCCGGTTTTTCAAGCGGTTTGCGGTTTTGCAGACCGCCTGAAAAAACAGCCGTAAATGAGCAGAACGGGGCACTATGGAAAACCCGTGCAGCAGTCCCCACTGCACGGGTTTTCTGCCCGCGGGCCGCCCGTAAACCATTGAACATGCACATTTTTCCGTCCGGTTTTCAGACGGAATCTGTGCATCTCAATGTGAAGGAGGAGGGCTTGTCTCCACTCATCGCGGAGAAAAGCCGCCCCCCCCCCCCCCGCGCAGCGTGGGGACGGCCGCAAAACAGTGCAAATACCGGTCACATAAACCAACCGGTATTTGTCACTTGTCGTGTAAACGGCCCCTAAGCGATCCTACCACTGCAAACTGCTTTGTGTGTGCTTTCTACAGCTCGTGTGAGCTGCCCTGCTTGGATGCTCTCCTCCCCTTTATTTTTTTTTTTTTCAACATTTTTTTTTTATTTGCATTTTAGCAATAACAACAAACCAGAAGAACGTTATAAGAGAAGGGGAGTAAAAAGGAAAGGCAGAGACAAGTGCGAAAAGGAAATTAAAAAAAAGAGAGGGGTGTAAAAGAAAAACACATTGCAACGTCATGAAATCTAAAGAGAAAAAAGGTCTCAATAAGGGCACGTTCACATGGCATTGGTTAAATACATTTTCTGGGGTCCGTTTTTTGGTATGTAAAATGTACCCAAAAACGTATTTAACAAATGTTCGAGTGTGATTACATTGATTTCAACATAAAATATGCATCGTCGTTCAGATGATACAGGTTTTACATACGTTTTTGCATAGAATGGATGTATTCAAAGAATTGACATGTCAACTATAGAAACTAAAGGGATACGTTTTTGCAGCACAGAAAACGAATCCAAAAACGTACCACAACGCGTTTTACGTATTGCAAAAACGTATCTAAGACGATGTGTGAACGTGCCCCAAGTCTTAAGAATAACAAAGAAAAGTCTCTGAATTCTAGTTCAGATGCCGCGCAGTTGTGTCGAAAAATAACGTATTCGAAGGTTAAAGGAGTTGTCTCACCACAGGGATCGCTGCTTATTATGTTAAAGATCTTGCAAAAACAAGTCACTTTGCAGTATGTGTCCATTAACAGTGTCCTACCTATTCTAGATATCCCCTCTTGTATGGGCTGAATCAGCTCCTCAGGGCACTATAGCTACAGACCTGTTCTCTCTCTCCTGATGGGTTGCCAAGGCTGGTCGCTATCGCTACGGTCCTGTTTGCTATCTCCCGATGGGGTGTCAACCTGGTGCTATAGCTACAAGACCTTTCATCTTTCCTGACAGGCTGCCCGTCTGGTTGTATGCACAGACCTGTTCAATTTTTCCCTGATAGGCTGCCCGTACTGGTCTATGCTACAGACCTGTTCTCTTTCCTGATAGGCTCCCAAAGCGCTGGTTGCTATGCTACAGACCTGTTTCTCTCTCTCCTGATAGGCCCCGCATGGTTGCTATGTTTACAGACGGGTTCAATTTCTACTGAGCCTAGTGGAAAGCCCCTGAATTCAAAGTGGGAAAAACCCAAAAAAACAGGGCTAAAGGGGAGATGAATCAATGTAGTGAGACAACCCCTTTAATGGCTCCAAAGGTAGAGAGCTCACTGCAACCTCCATGCACATCTTTCCACAGGGTAATGCAACAGCCTACGCCCCTGGGTGACATTATGCTTGGTCGCCTATAAGCATGCAGGGAGTGGCCACAATCGCAGTAAGGACGCCACCCCAAATGCCAACAGGAAAGGTCAACAGAAATACCAGAATAAAGCAGAGTATTGAACCCTCGATGCTGGTAGATATGAAGGGAGAGCAAAAAATTAAAAATTTAAATAACTAAGGGGGTGGGGCAAGAAAGGGGTCCGATAAGGAAGGGGACACCGTAGACGTCAGGGACGCGCAGAGCACCAAAATCTCGACTGGAGACGAGTCTACTGGACCAAACTGAGGGATGGGTTACTCGGTTGCACAGTATTTGAATTGGAAGCATTCACAAATCAAAAATGTAATATGCGACTCTCCTCCCTGCTAAGCTCTAATCTGCTGTGTACAACCTCCTCCTTACAAGGGGCCTTCTCTCATGACAAATACGGCTCCTCTAGCTCACACCTCTACCCAGACATCCCACCAACGTCCCTATAACAGGAACCGCTAGGAAAAGGAGCTGAAATGTCATTCACTGCTATAGACCCACCCACAGCCTGCACAGGAAGTAAGAGCCTGAAGAGACTGCGAAGAGCTACATATTTTGTACAGTTGACAAAAGACTTCTGTCCATCAGTTCAACCAAGGGTGGGGAAAGATGTGGATGAAGGGAGGACTAGAGGGAATGTTTAAACTTTGTTTCCCTCCTGATGAAGTCTTTGAAACCTATAAGACAAGAACCGACCTGCCCTAAAGGAAGATTTCATTGCTGATCCCAAAATTGCCATTATACTAGATGCAGATATTTTAAACAGTTACATATTATTATTATTATTTAGTAGTAAATGGTTATCTAAGCCTTTCTTGAAACCTCATCTGTTCCTGCTGTGACCAGCTCCTCAGGCAGCTATTCCATACATTCACAGTTCTCATGGTAAAGTCTTTTCTCCTCTGGAAACTGAATCCTTACTTGCTGCACACAACGGGAATGCCCCCTATGTCTTTTGAGGGGTTTAACATGAAACTGCTTTTCCCCATACTTTTTGTAGGGGCCATTTATATACTTATATAAGTATATAAATGAGTGTGAACAGCCAGATGGGGAAAAAAACCTTTAAAGGTGTTTTCTCACCACAATGATTGGCTTTTAACATGTAGGGAAAGGTAAACTAGTACCAAATACACTGCTGTTTTGATTTTGTTTTAGTAAGAAGATAAAGATTTTATCTCCTTTTCGAGCACGTTACTCTGGTTACCTCATCATACTCTCTCTCACCTATCGTTGCTCTAAGCTACTATGCTACCACGGCGAGGCACTCCTTGCAGAATCTTACCTCTAGAAACAGAATTTACTTACTTAAAGGGGTCGTCTCACTACAGCAATTGCTGCTTTTTATGTTAAAGATCTTGCAAAAACAAGTCACTTTGCAATATGTGCCCATTACCAGTGTCCTACCTATTCTGATATCCCCTTTGATGGGCTGCATCAGCTCCTCAGGGCGTATACTACGACCTGTTTGATCTCTCCGATGGCTGCCCGCACTGGTTCTAACTACAACCTGTTTTATCGTCCCGAAGGCGCGCTCTGGTTGCCATAGCTACAGACCTGCTTGATCTCTCCGATAGGCTGCCAGTCTGGTTGCTTTGCTACAGACCTGTTTGATCTCTCACTAGCTGCCAGCACTGGTTCCTATAGCAACAACCTGTCACTTCCCAGATACTCTGTGCCATTTCCCGGTTGCTATACCTACAGACCTGTTTTATCTCTCCTGATAGGCTGCCAGCACTGGTTGCTATAGCTACAGACCTGTTTGATCTCTCACGATATGCTGCCAGCACTGGTTCCTATAGCAACCAGACCTGCTTGATCTCTCCCGATAGGCTGCCAGCTCTGGTTGCTATAGCTACAGACCTGTTTGATCTCTCACGATATGCTGCCAGCACTGGTTCCTATAGCAACAGACCTGTTCGATCTCTCCCGATAGGCTGCCAGTTCTGGTTGCTATACCTACAGACCTGTTCAGTCTCTCCTGATAGGCTGCCAGCACTGGTTGCTATAGCTACAGACCTGGCTTCTACTGCAGCCTAGTAGAAGCCAGTAAACACCCCCCGAAGTCACAGTGAAACCAAGAAAACAGGACTGAGGTGAGATGAATCAGTGTAGTGAGACAACCCCTTTAACTGAATGAGAAGCTTTAGAGCTCTGTAGCTTTGTATACTACACTTTATAAAGTTTCTGCTGTCATGTCACTGTAACAGGA
Organism: Phyllomedusa bahiana; assembly: GCA_025379985.1. Lineage (NCBI taxonomy): Eukaryota > Metazoa > Chordata > Amphibia > Anura > Hylidae > Phyllomedusa > Phyllomedusa bahiana. The sequence goes on from JAODAL010066996.1 coordinate 8,682, forward strand.
TCAGCAGAGCCGATAAGTCAATCGCTGCTATAGACCTACCCACAGCCTGACCAGGAAGAGTGTGTCTAAAGCTGCCCATGACTCTGTGAATGGTGCATGGTTAGAAAACCCCTTTAAGTACCTGGCGCTGGGCAACAGATGCCAAGACAAATAAAATTCATGGGTGCCTAAAAAAAGACCTTGATTACGGAGCGCAGTGTATAACTTTGGAGCACAAAAGCGTGATTACATTTCGAGGCTGGCACATCAATGAGATGCATTGCTAAGGCAATATGGCCCGGCTCAGGAGGGGAGCCCACACCACTTGCAGGGTAGGTGCCTGTTGTGTTACACCAGCTGACACCTCCTGGGATCAGAGATCACTCCTCTGCAGCTCCGTCATCTGATGGTGGCAGGAAGGTGGATCCATCATCTGTATAAGGGTATGTTCACACAACGTTTTGGATCCGTTTTTCACTAGAAGAAAAACATATTCAAAACTGCATCCAAAGTGCATCTCAAAAACGTATCCAAAATTGCAGCAGCTGATGCTTTTTTGATGCGTTTTTCAATATATATACACAGGTTGTAGTTTGAAAAGGTAGAATCTTAGTGTAATATACTTTACCCTTACATATGTATGTATGTATGTATGTATGTATGTATGTATGTATGTATTTATGTAAGGGTATGTAATATACTAAATTGGCCACTAGAGGTCTCATTTGATCTAGAAGAACTGTTTGAACTTTAGTAACCTAATGACCTACATTTTCACTTAGAGTGGAAAGTGGTTAAGTTGTAGCGTAAGAGGAAGCCTAATAGAGGGAGCTATAACAGCATTTTACATGTATTTCCTATGACCCTAATAGAGGGCGCTATAACGGCAAGCATTTTACATGTGTTTCCTACGAAGCCCAACAGGGGGCGCTATAACTGCAAGCATTTTACGTGTTTCCTACGAAGCCTAATAGAGGGCGCTATAACAGCATTCTCATATTTTTATAAATCACTTTTTATATGTATTGAATTAAATAAAAACAGTTTTTAGTACAGAATGTATAATCTTAAAACCACTCAACAGTCTATAATACACACTAATCTAAAACATTAATACATTATTAAAAACTTCAATAATTTCTATAAACACCCATTCTATACTAAAAAACTGCTTTTATATAATTCAATACAAATAAAAAGTGATTTATAAGATTAAACACATTTAAAATGCTGTTATAGCGCCATCTATTAGGCTTATTAGTAAACATGTAAAATGCTTGCAGTTATAGCGCCCTCTACTAGGCATCCTCTGAAACACAAGTAAAATCAAACAGTTCTTCTAGATCAAATGAGACCTCTAGGGGCCGATTCAGTGTATTACACTTCAAATTTTAATCCAATGCGCATTTCGGCGCGCTTTTCGTATGAAAACCGCATCCAAAACGTACCCAAAAGTATGTTGTGTTTGGACCCGTTTTTCAGGCTCCAAAAATCGCACTCCATTGTTTCCTATGGGGATTTCAATTGCGTAAAAACCCAAGTAGAAATGACATGTCAATTCTTAAAACAGATCAGAAAAGCGCATTGAAAAGACGCAAGTAAACGCGCATCGGAGATCACTCGTCTGAACGGAGATGCGTGTTTTACATTGAAACCAATGTAAATCAAACTGCACAATGTTTTTTGGATCTGTTTTGGGGTCAAAAAACGGATCTGAAAAACGTTGTGTGAACATCCCCTAAATCATCTACTGTTCATGCCCAGTCCATAGTCTCACTGCCCCTAAAGTAAGGACTCTGTATCCGAGGCCCGTCCTGTAGGTGCAGTGGATGTAGAACGGATTATTACCTGTACCTCTGCAGCGGTCACAGCTACCCCCAGGCATAGCCGACCCCTGCAGAGAGCTGACCGTGACCCAGGACTGTCCACAATGGCGATACGGAGGCGAGTCCCGCGGGCGGCCGTACTCACGTGTTTCCATTCGTGCAGATACGGGAGGTAGATCTTGCCGTTGGCGTCCACGTGTTTTCCGGTTTTGATGGTCATCGTACTGGTCGGTTTCACAAAGCAGATGGGAGGGTTGTAGGGGTAGGTGTCCAGCAGCCACAGACATATGGGAATATTGTACGTGTTACCTGAACCAAAAGCAACGGGAGATCATCAACCAGAAAGACAAGGAAACCGTGATTGGATGAGAATGGAACATCTATAGCAATGATCTGCAACCTGCTACAACTCCCAGCATCCCCGACCACCGCAGGCTGAGAGTTGTTGGTTTATGATTACCACACGGTCTGTCTGTGGACAAACAACCTATAGGATCGGTCGTCAGTGTTCAATCCTGGGATGTCTCTATTATAGACTTTAATGACCGATAGGATCGCTGGGATGCGCCATCAAAGTCTGATAGGTGCAGGCTCCACCGCTGCGCCCCCCCAACTCTCTCAGGAACAGGTCGCTAAAAGTGTTGGCGCGAAACAGAGAGGGGCTCACGGATGTTCATGACTTTGCATTCTGTTCTATGGGAGTTCCCAGTACAGGAGAGAGCTGTGTTCTCTCCATTCTGTTCTATGGGAGTTCCCAGTACAGGAGTTTTATTTTGAGCTCGTGTTTCTCTCCATTCTGTTCTATGGAGTTCCCAGTACAGGGGGACGCTGTGTTCTCCATTCTGTTCTATGGGAGTTCCCAGTACAGGGGAGCGCTGTGTTCTCTCCATTCGTTCTATGGATTCCCATACAGGAAGCGCTGTGTTCTCCACTTTCCCTATGGGTTCCAGTACAGGGGAGCGCTGTGTTCTCCATTCTGCCCCTATGGGAGTTCCCAGTACGGGGAGAGCGCTGTGTTCTCCATTCTTTGGGTTCCCCTAAGGGAGTTTCACCCAGATACAGGGAGTGCTGTGTTCCCCTATTTCCTGGGGTTCTACGGGAGTTTCCCAGTTATGGGAGAAAGGAGTGCTGTGTTCTCCATTCTCCTCTATGGGAGTTCCCAGTACAAGAGAAAATCACAGAAACATGGGACATATTTACTATAAAAACACAAGACCATACCTACAGCTCAATGTCTGGGTGTGTGAGCTACTGCTCAATAGTTATGTGCACCTGTTGTATTTCTCCCAAGCAGCACTGGGGTTATGTTGCCTCCTAACGGGCTTAGTATATCGTCCAGTCACTGAGCTTTAAAGGGGTTGTATCATTTCATTAAATGGTCTTCAGAATAAGGGGACAGTGAAAACAAGCAACTTTGCAATTGGATGTCATCATCTTTTCACAGGATCCCTTATCTTCGTTTTCTGTAAACACTGTTCCCCAGTGCCGGTCGGATTCCTCCTCCTTTCATTTCATTGGCTGACGGCTCTACTAATCTACATTCTGTCCGGCCCTCAGTCGTATTCACGGGAGCGCGCATTGCTGCCTCTCTCACTTAGAATAAGGGGCCGGCAACAATTCACTCTGTACAGCCAGCAGCTCCACAGTAACACTGCAGCTGCGCCTACAATCAGAAAACTGCAGAATTGTGCCTCGATGCCTAATGCTCCTGCGTGTAAGGGGCCGCCACATTTCACTCTGCACAGCCACCAGCTCCTCAGTGACACTGTAGCTGATTCTACAATCAGAAAACAGCAGAATTGTGCCTCCGTGCCTTGTGAAAACATAGAAGGGAGACAGATCTCTGCTGCTCTGGATGAGTTCATAGAAGACTGGATTCAACTGTAACAAAGCTCCAGCTGTGAGAGGATAAGAGATCCGTGCTCTGAGTTCATAGAAGACTGTCTAGACAATGCAGGGCTGTGGTATGTAAACAGCTCTTACAAAATTAGACTGCATAGGGAGAGGAACGACACAGTGACATGTGGACTCAGATCGGGGGAGGGGGGGCAGGGAAACACACTGACTTGGGAGCGAGCATGAACAGTGAAGGGGGGGATGATGTTATCCCCCTTCAGTTAAGAAACACCCAGCTGGGAGGGGAAGAAACGCCCCTGGATTTCAGGAACTGAGAGAATCAAGCTTCAAGAAACCAGCCGAACTAATGAAGCGATACATCCCCTTTAAGTATGGCCTTGTGTTTGTGTTTTTAAGTATAAAGACTCTCCTGATGTATCTTGTACAGACACAGATCTATCTGACAATATGAAGGCTCTTACATCACATGCGGTCTGGACTCCATTTTACGTATCAAAATATATCAATAAAAATGCATGTAAAGTGTTGCATTGACTTCAATGAGAAAACGCAGCACCAGAGCACATTGTGCTTCTTTATAAGGGTATGTTCACACAGCGTATTGGGGTGCGCACTGTGGACTCTTTGTATTTTTGCCATTTACGGTCTGTTGCCTTGATTATATCTGCGATGTATCACTGCTGTGCATCACCCTGAACGAGGGGGGCTGCAGTGTTCCTATCAGACATCTGTGCTTATTGCTGCACCTCTGTAGAACAGTGCATGGTGTCTGCTGCTCTTTGAGGGAGAAGGAGAGACGGGTTTATTTGTTGGGTTTTTTTTTTTCACGTGATAATTATTTTAAAAAACAATCTTTGAATAAAAACATTCACATCAAGAAAGAGATGAGGACGAGACAGGAAAGACGCACTCACCTTTATAGGGCACTGGGATGGTGCCGGACAGGCTGAGGAGCTCTCTGCAGGTGCCGTCATTGAAAACTGGAGGAGAAAGACACAAAGTCTGATTATTCTCTAACAGAGTGAGGCCTGCAAATGCTCAACAAGTGCAACCTCAAACATCTAAGTACAACAACAAGAACCGGCGGCGAAACGACAGCAGCCGCCGCAACAACAGCAGCAGCCGCCGCCGCCACAACAGCAGCAGCCGCCGCCGCCACAACAGCAGCAGCCGCCGCCACAACAGCAGCTTCCGCCACAACAGCAGCAGCCGCCGCCGCCACAGCAGCAGCAGCCGCCGCCGCCACACCAGCAGCAGCCGCCGCCGCCACAACAGCAGCAGCCGCCGCCGCCACAACAGCAGCAGCCGCCGCCGCCACAACAGCAGCAGCCGCCGCAGATTCTTGATCCAAAAAACGCAGCAGAAGCCCTATAATAAATTATAGGGTGCGATCCTGCTGCAGTCAAAATGCAGCTGCAAAAACGTCATGTGAACATACCCTTACTGTCAAGCGGGGGTCACTGGATCCCACTTCCCAATAGGTGGGGATTCTCACTTTGTTACAGACGGCCGTTTCCTAGTCAGATTTCCGTATTTTTCTACTCAAATTATTACTTTTACTAATCTTCCAGCAACACCGTAAAGCGCAGCCATATTGCTGGTCACTACTGACCCTTCAGGTGACTGATGCACACGGCATCTGCAGAAGGTTGCAATGTGCAGGTGCATGCTCGTCTTAAGAGCTCAGGGCAGATAATTTTATCTATAAGATTTGGAGTAATGTATTTTGCATGAAATGGACGCATTATTACAAGGCTACAACAACCCCACCCAGCATGTCTCAGTAATGGAGGAGGCTATGTCTGCAGATACTGATCTCATATCTGAGGGTCATTAGATCACTATAATATACAGAGGAATGCTGGGGAGATCATGTCATGTCCTCCCAGCATGCTCCTCTCCTGCAGACCAGTCATAGCTCTCTTCCCTTTAGCTTATTTGAATAACCTAAATTCTGGTGGAGCATCCATGGCTTGCAAGTCTCCATACACCTTCATGGTGCCATCTCCAAAGTGCAACATTGCATCTTTTAAGCTACATCTAAAGCCCCTCACCCAGGCAGAACCCTGCTCTACGCTGAAGAGGGGCAAACACTCTGAAACTGATGTCTGCAAATGGGTAACTGTATTGGCTTTAAACTCCTATTCATATTTCAAGGCTCCTTAGTGGGTCAGATGTGACTTCAAAGCGGTTGTCTCACTACATTGATTCATCTCACCTCAGTCCCGTTTTCTTGGTTTCATTTTGAATTCAAGGATGGGTTTGCTGCCTTCTACTAGGCTGCAGTAGAAGCCAGGTCTGTAACTATAACAACCAGCACTGGTAGCCTATCAGGAGAGATTGGACAGGTCTGTAGGTATGGTGACCAGCGCTGACAGCCTATCAGTAGATATCGGAAAGGTCTGTAGCTATAGCAACCAGTGCTGGAAGCCTATCAGGAGAGATGGAACAGGTCTATAGCTATAGGAACCAGCACTGGCAGCCTATCAGGACAGATGGACCGGGTCTGTATCTATAGCGACAAGTGCTGGAAGCCTATCAGGAGAGATGGACCATGTATTTAGCTATAGTTACCTGAGGAGCTGATGCAGCCCTTACAAGAAGGGATATATAGGAATAGGTAGGACACTGTTAATGGACACATATTGCAAAGTGACTTGTTTTTGCTAGATCTTTAAAGGGGTTTTGCCACGATGTAATGTTGACGTGGGAACCTCCAAAAGGGGAATTAATCACTTTTCTAAATATATGTGATTACAAAAAGTGAAGCCTCTGAGAGCTACAGCTTTCTTTACAAGCCCTTAGTTACTTAAAGGTTTACATTAGACACACCAGCTCCAGCTGACAGGAGCTGACCACTGAGCTTGAATTGTCTGCACTTCTTATCTGATGACAGGAAACTTGAGGAGCTTTCAAGGCACTGTGGAGAAAGATGTTGTGTCTTTTGTATAGAGAATCCACTGGTTCTAATGTTTTATTTGAGTACACATTGCACAACGCTCCCTGCTTTCCTCAGAGTTGCTGCTCAGGCCCCCTCCCTCTCATCTGTGAGGCTGCTGTGCCTTTTTTATAGTCTCTCTTGATCAGATTAAGAGGTAATGAACTGGCTTCTTGGCAAAACCCCTTTAACATAAAAAGCAGCCAACCTTGTAGTGAGACAACCCTTTAAAGGGGTTTTCTCACCAAGCCGTTTCATTAGGTTCTAGCAGTTTTTTTTTCCTTCTACGACATTCAGCGTACGGGATAAGTGAGGTTATATTTTAATAGATCAGAATTTTACGGACGTGGCGACATCGATTATGTGCAACTCTTTTGTATTTATTTATCTTTATTTGTAATATGGAAAAGGGGGCGATTAGAACTTTTAGCATTTTCTATACTTTTTTTTTATTTTTTTATTTTACACAGTAATTTCTATTCCCTTTAGGACACATGACCACTCACGGGCTTGTTCGTTAGTACAGCCTTCTGCACTGTATAAACCATGCAGAAGGCTGAACAACAAGGTTGGCAGTTTTACCACTTCCTGCCTGGGTGCGACATGGCGGCGATGGAAGCCTTCACCCCACCATGTTAACATATCAGCACCCTGCAATCTCGCCGCGGAGCTGCCGATAGCAGTGATAAACGGTGTGCGGCGCTGTTTCTTATTCACGTACACGCAGCGGCATCTAAAGAGGTAGACAGCAGGGAACGGAGCCGGCTCCGTTCTCTGCTGTTACCAGTGGACGTCAGCTGTAATTAACAGCCGCCACACGCCGCCAATGTAGCGGATTTATGAAGTAAGTAGAATACGCAAGTGTGCAGGTCATTAAGGGTTTAAATGTAGGGGGGGGGGGGGAAGGTCATGGTTTATTTATTTTTTACAGTGGGACCCTAGGGGTAATAGATGCTAAAATATGTCATCCATCTGTTTAATGCATATGCATTACAGTGAATCGCGAAAGTATTCGGCCCCCTTGAACTTTTCAAGCTTTTGCCACATTTCAGGCTTTAAACATAAAGATCTAACATTTTAATTTTTTGGTGATAAACCAACAACAAGTGGGACACGATTGTGAAGTGGAAAGAAATTTATTGGACATATTAAACTTTTGTAAAAAATAAAAAACTGAAAAGTGGGACGTGCCAAATTATTCTCGGTTCACATATTTTGAGCAAAAGATGTTTAAGCTGCCCACGACTTTCAACGTGATCTCAAATAGGGCAGTCCTACACTATCCTTACCTCTCAATAGAGCCACATCCAGGCCTCTAACTGGGTCATCCGACCTCCTTTATCCAGAGACAAAAAAAAAAAAAAAAAAAAAAAACCTGCAAGCTGCCCTTCTTATGACAGCCTGTGAGAGTGGGCAGGTGCAGAAAACCAAAATGGAGGCACCCTTTCCTCCCCATATAGGTTAAAATCAATATACACCAAATGTAACGTATGGTTCTGCACAAAAAACACTTCTGAAAAAACATATGCAAACCTGGGTGCCACTTTTTTCATGTATGATAGATAGCATAAATGCTTCTTTAGGGATTTCCACGTTGTGTAGTGCAAAATTATTCGGCCCCCATAAGTTATTACTTTGTAGCGCCACCTTTTGCTGCGAGTCACTTGGGGTTTGTCTCTATCAGTTTTGCACATGGAGAGACTGAAATTCTTGCCCATTCTTCCTCGGCGCAGCTGGAGCTCAGTGAGGTTGGATGGAGAGCGTTTGTGAACAGCTGGAGCTCAGTGAGGTTGGATGGAGAGCGTTTGTGAGCAGCTGGAGCTCAGTGAGGTCGGAGGGAGAGCGTTTGTGAGCAGCTGGAGCTCTGTGAGGTCGGAGGGAGAGCGTTTGTGAGCAGCTGGAGCTCGGTGAGGTCGGAGGGAGAGCGTTTGTGAGCAGCTGGAGCTCGGTGAGGTCGGATGGAGAGCGTTTGTGAACAGCTGGAGCTCGGTGAGGTTGGATGGAGAGTGTTTGTGAACAGCTGGAGCTCAGTGAGGTGGATGGAGAGCGTTTGTGACAGCTGGAGCTCAGTGAGGTGGGTGAGGAGTTTTGAACCCCTGGAGCTCAGTGAGGTTGGATGGAGAGCGTTTGTGAGCACTGGAGCTCGTGAGTATGGATGGAGAGCGTTTTGAGCAGCTGGAGCTCAGTGAGGTTGGATGAGAGGTTTGTGAAAAAGCTGGGCCG
>JAODAL010066997.1:0-17503 GCA_025379985.1 Phyllomedusa bahiana
TTTATGGCTGTACCCCAGCAGGTGCACACACTACCTGTATACGCCCCTATAGGGCCCCCCTCATGTATAGAAAAGGGCTGAAAACAGCGGGTGCACTAATACCGAAATGACTCCCCTAAAGGCCCCCCCCCCTGTATAGTATGGGCTTTCCCATGGTGAAAATCCGTACCTGTAAAACTGCCCCTTGGGCCCCCCCAAATTTAAGAGCTGATAGGGGGGGTTCACCAGTACCTGTAGACTGCCCCAAGACCCCCCCATTTAATAATCCTTTCCGCATGGTTTGATAAAGTTGTATGATGCCCAGAGGCCACCCTCATGTATAGTATGGGCTGTATCCAGCAGGGTGCACTACACGTACCTGTATGACTGCCCCTATAGAGGCCACCCTCATGTATAGTATGGCTGTATCCAGCATGGTGCACTACACGTACCTGTATGACTGCCCCTATAGAGGCCCCCCTCATGTATAGTATGGGCTGTATCCAGCATGGTGCACTACACGTACCTGTATGACTGCCCCTATAGAGGCCCCCCTCATGTATAGTATGGCTGTATCCAGCATGGTGCACTACACGTACCTGTATGACTGCCTGATCTATGTGCAGGTATAATCCCCCCACCCTGATGGATGATGGGAGTGGTAGTGGCTGCTTCCCTCCCTGCATCCTGGGGCCGCAGTGCAGGAACTCGCCTCAGAACAATGGATCTGAAATTAGACATCAAGAAGCTCCTGCCCGGACGCGGAGAGACCCCCGACCAGGAGGGGAGCACCTGAGGAGCGGGGGCTTCTCACCGGAAGGAGGGGTTATCCGGGCAGCTTGTAGATCTCAATGTGGCACCGAATACAAACAGTCCAGTCACATTATTATGACCCCTTCCTTTCCTTGCCATCCCGTGTGGTGAGCTGGCTTGGTGGGTATAAGGTGTGATAGGCTGTCTGCACACACATCCCTCATTGCTGGCATGGTGGGTATAAGGTGTGATAGGCTGTCTGCACACAGATCCCTCATTGCTGGCTTGGTGGTATATAAGGTGTGATAGGCTGTCTGCACACACATCCCTCATTGCTGGCTTGGTGGGTATATAAGGTGTGATAGGCTGTCTGCCACACACATCCCTCATTGCTGGCTTGGTGGGTATATAAGGTGTGATAGGCTGTCTGCACACAAATCCCTCATAGCTGGCTTGGTGGGTAGAAGGGTGTGATAGGCTGTCTGCACACATATCCCTCATTGCTGGCTTGGTGGGTATATAAGGTGTGATAGGCTGTCTGCACACACATCCCTCGTTGCTGGCTTGGTGGGTATATAAGGTGTGATAGGCTGTCTGCACACATATCCCTTAGTGCTGGCTTGGAGGGTATATAAGGTGTGATAGGCTGTCTGCACACATATCCCTCAGTGCTGGCTTGGTGGGTATATAAGGTGTGATAGGCTGTCTGCACACACATCCCTCATTGCTGGCTTGGTGGGTATATAAGGTGTGATAGGCTGTCTGCACACATATCCCTCAGTGCTGGCTTGGTGGGTATATAAGGTGTGATAGGCTGTCTGCACACATATCCCTCATTGCTGGCTTGGTGGGTATATAAGGTGTGATAGGCTGTCTGCACACACATCCCTCATTGCTGGCTTGGTGGGTATATAAGGTGTGATAGGCTGCCTGCACACATATCCCTCAGTGCTGGCTTGGTGGGTATATAAGGTGTGATAGGCTGTCTGCACACAGATCCCTCGTTGCTGGCTTGGTGGGTATATAATGGGTGATAGGCTGTCTGCACACACATCCCTCATTGCTGGCTTGGTGGGTATAAGGTGTGATAGGCTGCCTGCACACATATCCCTCATTGCTGGCTTGGTGGGTATATAAGGTGTGATAGGCTGTCTGCACACATATCCTTCATTGCTGGCTTGGTGGTATATAAGGTGTGATAGGCTGTCTGCACACATATCCCTCATTGCTGGCTTGGTGGGTAAAAAAGGTGTGATAGGCTGCCTGCACACATATCCCTCGCTGATGGCCTGGTGGATATATATGGTGTGTGATAGGCTGTCTGCACATATATCTCATTGCAGGCTTGGCTGGTCTATAAGGTGTGTGATAGGCTGTCTGCACAAATATCCCTCATTGCAGGCTTGGTGGGTATATAAGGTGTGAAGGCTGTCTGCACACATATCCTCATTGCTGGCTTGGTGGGTATATAAGGTGTGATAGGCTGTCTGCACACAGATCCCTCATTGCTGGCTTGGTGGGTATATAAGGTGTGATAGGCTGTCTGCACACAGATCCCTCATTGCTGGCTTGGTGGGTATATAAGGTGTGATAGGCTGTCTGCACATATCCCTCATTGCTGGCTTGGTGGGTATATAAGGTGTGATAGGCTGTCTGCACACATATCCCTCATTGCTGGCTTGGTGGGTATATAAGGTGTGATAGGCTGTCTGCACACACATCCCTCATTGCTGGCTTGGTGGGTATATAAGGTGTGATAGGCTGTCTGCACACACATCCCTCATTGCTGGCTTGGTGGGTATATAAGGTGTGATAGGCTGTCTGCACACACATCCCTCATTGCTGGCTTGGTGGGTATATAAGGTGTGATAGGCTGTCTGCACACATATCCCTCATTGCTGGCTTGGTGGTATATAAGGTGTGATAGGCTGTCTGCACACATATCCCTCATTGCTGGCTTGGTGGGTATATAAGGTGTGATAGGCTGTCTGCACACATATCCCTCGTTGCTGGCTTGGTGGGTATATAAGGTGTGATAGGCTGTCTGAAGCTTCAGAGGAGCAGCTCACTGATAAAATGTCCCAGGGAGTAACCGGACAGCAGGCTCTACTGCATGGAGCCCCGGAGCATACGGATTTCCCATCAGTCTCAGATTTGTGCTCCGCTTATTGGTAGAGCGTTGACTTCTCTAATTAGTCACCTTTTCTTCTTCATGGAACGTGTGGACGATGGCGTGTCAGGCAAGAAACCTCAGAGAATAAACACCCTGCAACCATTGCTGGAAGAACACAACTGGTGGTGGCAGCGTTATGGTCTGGGGAAAGGTTTTCACTGCATTGTCTGGGCCACTCTTCCATGTGGGATTTGCTCTCAGCCAATCTGGGTATGAATCCATCCTTGCGGATCACGTACAAAGGCCCAAAATATTTTGTGGATGGAGCTACCACTAGTGTGACTGTCGGGTCTGATGGGCAGTGGTAAATGACCCCATCTGTAATGTGAACAGAAGGTCTGGTGGGCAGCGGTGCAGTGGGTAAATGACCCCATCTGTAATGTGAACAGAAGGTCTGGTGGGCAGCGGTGCAGTGGGTAAATGACCCGATCGGTAATGTGAACAGAAGGTCTGGTGGGCAGCGGTGCAGTGGGTAAATGACCCCATCGTCTGGTGAGTGACAGGGTCTGTATTTTGGGAGAGCTGGGTGGGGAGCGGGGCAGCAGTTACCGGTCTGCGAGGGTGCGGCGGGGCGAGCGGTTGTGCTCAGCAGGTGACAGGAGGCGTCTGTGGTTTGGGTGGATACGTTCTCATTCTTATGATCTGTGCAAGTAAATCAGTGAGAATGAGAGAGCGACGACCTCGGCAGAAAGGTTTCACCCTCTAATCCCCGAGCTCCCGTGCCCCTCCCTCTGACCCCCCAGGTCCCGTGCTCCTCCCTCTCATCCCCGAGCTCCCGTGCACCTCCCTCTAATCCCCGAGCTCCCGTGCCCCTCCCTCTAATCCCCGAGCTCCCGTGCACCTCCCTCTGACCCCCGAGCTCCCGTGCACCTCCCTCTAATCCCAGAGCTCCCGTGCACCTCCCTCTAATCCCCGAGCTCCCGTGCACCTCCCTCTAATCCCCGAGCTCCCGTGCACCACCGTATAGTCCCGGAGCTCCCGGGCCCCTCCCTCTGAGCCCCGAGCTCCGGTGCCCCTCCCTCTATTCCCCGAGCTCCCGTGCCCCCCCCCCTCTAATCCCCGAGCTCCCGTGCACCTCCCTCTAATCCCCGAGCTCCCGTGCACCTCCCTCTAATCCCCGAGCTCCCGTGCACCTCCCTCTAATCCCCGAGCTCCCGTGCCCCTCCCTCTAATCCCCGAGCTCCCGTGCACCTCCCTCTAATCCCCGAGCTCCCGTGCACCTCCCTCTAATCCCCGAGCTCCCGTGCACCTCCCTCTAATACCCGAGCTCCCGTGCACCTCCCTCTAATCTCCGAGCTCCCGTGCACCTCCTCTAATCTCCGAGCTCCGTGCACCTCCCTCTAATCCCCGAGCTCCCGTGCACCTCCTCTGACCCCCGAGTCCCGTGCACCTCGCACTGACCCCCGAGCTCCCGTGCACCTCCCTCTGATCCCCGAACTCCCGTGCACCTCCCTCTAATCCCCGAGCTCCCGTGCACCTCCCTCTAATCCCCGAGCTCCCGTGCACCTCCCTCTGACCCCGAGCTCCCGTGCACCTCCCTACTAATCCCCGAGCTCCCGTGCACCTCCCTCTACCCCCCGAGCTCCCGTGCACCTCCTCTAACTCCGAGCTCCCGTGCACCTCCCTCTAATCCCCGAGCTCCCGTGCACCTCCCTCTGACCCCGAGCTCCCGTGCACCTCCTCTAATCCCGAGCTCCCGTGCCCCTCCCTCTAATCCCCGAGCTCCCGTGCCCTCCCTCTAATCCCCGAGCTCTCGTGCACCTCCCTCTAATCCCCGAGCTCCCGTGCACCTCCCTCTATCCCCGAGCTCCCGTGCTCCTCCCTCTAATCCCCGAGCTCCGTGCACCTCCCTCTAATCCCGAGCTCCCGTGCACCTCCCTCTAATCACCGAGCTCCCGTGCTCCTCCCTCTAATCCCCGAGCTCCCGTGCACTCCCTCTAATCCCCGAGCTCCCGTGCCCTCTAATCCCCGAGCTCCCGTGCACCTCCTCCTAATCCCCGAGCTCCCGTGCCCCTCTAATCCCCGAGCTCCCGTGCACCTCCCTCTAATCCCCGAGCTCCCGTGCACCTCCTTATAGTCCCTGAGCTCCCGTGCCCCTCTCTCTAATCCCCGAGCTCCCGTGCACCTCCCTCTAATCCCCGAGCTCCCGTGCACCTCCCTCTAATATCCCGAGCTCCCGTGCACCTCCCTCTATCCACCGAGCTCCCGTGCCCCTCCCTCTAATCCCCGAGCTCCCGTGCACCTCCCATCTAATCCCGAGCTCCCGTGCACCGCCCTCTAATCCCAGAGCTCCCGTGCACCTCCCTCTAGACCCCGAGCGCCCGTGGCCCCCGCTCTTAGCCCCGAGCTCCGGTGCACCTCCCTCTAATCCCCGAGCTCCCGTGCACCTCCCTCTGACCTCCGAGCTCCCGTGCACCTCCTTCTAATCCCCGAGCTCCCGTGCACCTCCCTCTGACCCCCGAGCTCCGTGCACCTCCCTCTGACCCCGAGCTCCCGTGCCCCTCCCTCTAATCCCCGAGCTCACCGTGCCCCCCCCCTCTAATCCCGAGCTCCCGTGCACCTCCCTCTAATCCCCGAGCTCTCGTGCACCTCCCTCTGATCCCGAGCTCCCGTGCACCTCCCTCTAATCCCGAGCTCCCGTGCACCTCACTCTGACACCCCGAGCTCCCGTGCACCTCCCTCTGACCCCGAACTCCCGTGCACCTCCCTCTAATCCCCGAACTCCCGTGCACCTCCCTCTACTCCCCTAGCTCCCGGGAACCTCCCTCTGACCCCCGAGCTCCCGTGCCCCCCCCTCTAATCCCCGAGCTCCCGTGCACCTCCCTCTGACCCCCGAGCTCCCGTGCACCTCACTCTAATCCCCGTACTCCCGTGCACCACCCTCTGACCCCCGAGCTCCCGTGCACCTCCCTACTGACCCCGAGCTCCCGTTGCACCTCCCTCTTATCCCCGAGCTCCCGTGCACCTCCCTCTAATCCCCGAGCTCCCGTGCACCTCCCTCTGATCCCCGAGCTCCCGTGCACCTCCCTCTAATCCCCGAGCTCCCGTGCACCTCCCTCTGATCCCCGAGCTCCCGTGCCCCTCCCTCTGACCTCCGAGCTCCCGTGCCCCTCCCTCTAATCCCCGAGCTCCCGTGCACCTCCCTCTAATCCCCGAGCTCTCGTGCACCTCCCTCTAATCCCCGAGCTCCCGTGCACCTCCCTCTAATCCCCGAGCTCCCGTGCACCTCCTCTACTCCCTGAGCTCCCGTGCACCTCCCTCTAATCCCGAGCTCCCGTGCACCTCCTCTGACCCCCGAGCTCCCGTGCACCTCCTCTGACCCCCGAGCCCCCCCCGTGCACCTCCCTCTAATCCCCGAGCTCCCGTGGACCTACCTCTAATCCCGAGCTCCCGTGCACCTCCCTCTAATCCCGAGCTCCCGTGCACCTCCCTCTAATCCCCGAGCCCGTGCACCTCCCTCTGACCCCCGAGCTCCGTGCCCTCACCTCTAATCCCGGCTCCGTGCACCTCCCTCTGACCCCGAGTCTCGTGCACCTCCCTCTTAATCCCCGAGCTCACCGTGCACCTCCCTCTGATCCCCGAGCTCCCGTGCACCTCCCTCTAATCCCGAGCTCCCGTGCCCTCCCTCTAATCCCGAGCTCCCGTGCACCTCCCTCTAATCCCCGAGCTCCCGTGCTACTCCCTCTAATCCCAGAGCTCCCGTGCTACTCCCTCTAATCCCCGAGCTCCCGTGCACCTCCTTATAGTCCCTGAGCTTCGGGGGGTCTCCTGTATTCATATTGGGATTGTTAGCATCCGATTAGGAATGAGGGGATCCGCTCTGCAGCATGGTAACAGATCACTCTTTATTATTGTGGATCCCTCCAGGATTCTCCCAGTAGATCCCGTCAGTGCTTGTGGTCGGTCTCTTCGTAGCCGCTGGGCAGAGGGTTGGTGTGAGGATTATGGAAGAGCGAGTGGTTTCCATCCCCCCACGGGAAGCGCTGGAGAAAACCAAGAGAAGGAAGATGAAGACTCCACCTGGGAAAACGGGGACTGGAGCGCATAGAGCCCCACGACCCAACCAAGGGCCCCACGACCCAACCAAGGGCCCCGCGACCCAACCAAGGGCCCACCGGCCAATGGCCGCAAACCAGGACCGAAGACCCCACAACTAAGGTACATATCAGTGGACCCATCACATACATTACGTGGAGGTCCTGTATGGGCCCGTCCTCGCATACATTACGGTGGAGGTCCTGTGTGGGCCCGGTCCTCGCATACATTACTGTGGAGGTCCTGTATGGGCCCGGTTCTCGCATACATTACGGTGGAGGTCCTGTATAGGCCCGGTCCTCGCATACATTACGGTGGAGGTCCCGTGTATGGGCCCGGTCCTCGCATACATTACGGTGGAGGTCCTGTATGGGCCCGGTCCTCGCATACATTACGGTGGAGGTCCGGTGTGTGGGCCCGGTCCTCGCATACATTACGGTGGAGGTCCTGTATGGGCCGGTCCTCGCATACATTACGGTGGAGGTCCTGTATGGCCCGGTCCTCGCATTACATTACGGTGGAGGTCCTGTATGGGCCCGGTCCTCGCATACATTACGGTGGAGGTCCTGTGTATGGGCCCGGTCCTCGCATACATTACTGTGGAGGTCCTGTGTGGGCCCGGGCCTCGAATACATTACGGTGGAAGGTCCTGTAGGGCCCGGTCCTCGCATACATTACGGTGGAGGTCCTGTATGGGCCCGGTCCTCGCATCATTACGGTGGAGGTCCTGTGTATGGGCCCGGTCCTCGCATACATTACTGTGGAGGTCCTGTGTGGGCCCGGTCCTCGCATACATTACGGTGGAGGTCCTGTATGGGCCCGGTCCTCGCATACATTACGGTGGAGGTCCTGTATGGGCCCGGTCCTCGCATACATTACGGTGGAGGTCCTGTATGGGCCCGGTCCTCGCATACATTACGGTGAAGGACCTGTATGGGCCCGGTCCTCGCATACATTACGGTGGAGGTCCTGTATGGGCCGGTCCTCGCATACATTACGGTGGAGGTCCTGTATGGCCCGGTCCTCGCTACATTACGGTGGAGGTCCTGTGTGGGCCCGGTCCTCGCATACATTACGTGGAGGTCCTGTGTGGGCCCGGTCCTCGCATACATTACGGTGGAGGTCCTGTGTGGGCCCGGTCCTCGCATACATTACGGTGGAGGTCCTGTATGGGCCCGGTCCTCGCATACATTACGGTGGAGGTCCCGTGTATGGGCCCGGTCCTCGCATACATTACGGTGGAGGTCCTGTGTGGGCCCGGTCCTCGCATACATTACGGTGGAGTCCGTATGGGCCCGGTCCTCGCATACATTACGGTGGAGATCCCGTGTATGGGCCGGTCCTCGCATACATTACGGTGGAGGTCCGTGTTGGGCCAGGTCCTCGCATACATTACGGTGGAGGTCCTGTATGGGCCCGGTCCTCGCATACATTACGGTGGAGGTGCTTTATGGGCCCGGTCCTCACCTTGGTTCTGATGCGCAGGTGGTCGTAGGCTTTGAACTCTGGAGCTTCATGGGGATGATTCTTTGTCTGGAGAAAAGCGTTGAGCGTACAGACCCCGACCGCAGGAACGGCCACCAGGAAGGTCAGGATCTTCCAGGTTCGAGCTGAGGGAGAGAGGATTCAGAATTCATATTCAGTGACTACAAACAGATCACAGGACAGAGACGGCCACAGGAAACCGGGGGCATGAAGGAGGCTGTAGGGTGAGTGCACTGCGGTGGCTGTAGGGCGAGTGCACTGCGGTGGCTGTAGGGGGAGTGCACGGAGGTGGCTGTAGGGTGAGTGCACGGCGGTGGCTGTAGGGTGAGTGCACTGCGGTGGCTGTAGGGCGAGCGCACGGCGGTGGCTGTAGGGCGAGCGCACGGCGGTGGCTGTAGGGCGAGCGCACGGCGGTGGCTGTAGGGCGAGCGCACGGCGGTGGCTGTAGGGCGAGCGCACGGCGGTGGCTGTAGGGCGAGGGCACGGCGGTGGCTGTAGGGCGAGCGCACGGCGGTGGCTGTAGTGCGAGCGCACGGCGGTGGCTGTAGGGCGAGCACACGGCGGTGGCTGTAGGGTGAGCGCAACGGCGTTGGCTGTAGGGTGAGTGCACGGCGGTGGCTGTAGGGTGAGCGCACGGCGGTGGCTGTAGGGCGAGCGCACGGCGGTGGCTGTAGGGCGAGTGCACGGCGGTGGCTGTAGGGCGAGTGCACGGCGGTGGCTGTAGGGCGATGTGCACGGCGGGGCTGGCTTAGGCGAGCGCACGGCGGTGGCTGTTAGGGCGATGCGCACGGCGGTGGCTGTTGGGCGAGCGCACGGCGGTGGCTGTTAGGGCGAGCGCCACGGGCGGTGGCTGTAGGGCGAGCGCACGGCGGTGGCTGTAGGGCGAGAGCACGGCGGTGGCTGTAGGGCGAGCGCACGGCGGTGGCTGTAGGGAGAGAGCACGGCGGTGGCTGTAGGGTGAGAGCACGATGCTGGCTGTAGGGTGAGAGCACGATGCTGGCTGTAGGGTGGCTGCATGGTGGTGGCTGTAGGGTGGCTGCACGGTGGTGGCTGCACGGTGGTGGCTGTAGGGCGAGTGCACGGTGGTGACTGTAGGGTGAGCGCACGGCGGTGGCTGTAGGGTGAGAGCACGGAGCTGGCTGTAGGGTGAGAGCACGATGCTGGCTGTAGGGTGAGAGCACGATGCTGGCTGTAGGGCGAGCGCACGGCGGTGGCTGTAGGGCGAGCGCACGGTGGTGGCTGTAGGGGGAGTGCACGGTGGTGGCTGTAGGGTGGTGGCTGTAGGGTGGCTGCACGGTGGTGGCTGCACGGTGGTGGCTGTAGGGTGGCTGCACGGTGGTGGCTGCACGGTGGTGGCTGTAGGGCGAGTGCACGGTGGTGGCTGTAGGGTGAGGCACGGCGGTGGCTGTAGGGCGAGTGCACGGTGGAGGCTGTAGGGTGAGAGCACGCTGCTGGCTGTAGGGTGAGAGCACGATGGTGGCTGTAGGGCGAGAGCACGGCGGTGGCTGTAGGGCGAGTGCACGGCGGTGGCTGTAGGGCGAGTGCACGGCGGTGGCTGTAGGGGGCGAGGTGCACGGCGGTGGCTGTAGGGCGAGTGCACGATGCTGGCTGTAGGGTGAGTGCACGGTGGTGGCTGTAGGGCGAGTGCACGGTGGTGGCTGTAGGGCGAGTGCACGGCGGTGGCTGTAGGGCGAGTGCACGGCGGTGGCTGTAGGGCGAGGGCACGGCGGTGGCTGCACGGTGGTGGCTGTAGGGCGAGTGCACGGGGAGGCTGTAGGGCGAGGGCACGGCGGTGGGTGTAGGGCGAGCGCACGGCGGGGCTGTAGGGCGAGGGCACGGCGGTGGCTGTAGGGCGAGGGCACGGCGGTGGCTGTAGGGCGAGGGCACGGCGGTGGCTGTAGGGCGAGCGCACGGCGGTGGCTGTAGGGCGAGCGCACGGCGGTGGCTGTAGGGCGAGGGCACGGCGGTGGCTGTAGGGCGAGGGCACGGCGGTGGCTGTAGGGCGAGGGCACGGCGGTGGCTGTAGGGCGAGGGCACGGCGGTGGCTGTAGGGCGAGGGCACGGCGGAGGCTGTAGGGCGAGGGCACGGCGGTGGCTGTAGGGCGAGCGCACGGCGGTGGCTGTAGTGAGAGGGCACGTCGGTGGCTGTAGGGCGGGGCGCACGGCGGTGCTGTAGGGCGGAAGCGCACGGCGGTGGCTGTAGAGCGAGCGCACGGCGGTGGCTGTAGGGCCGAGGGCCCCGGGGGTGGCTGTAGGGGGGCTGCAAAGGTTTGGGGGCTGTAGGGTGGTGGCTGTAGGGTGAGTGCACGGTGGTGACTGTAGGGTGAGAGCACGGTGGTGGCTGTAGGGCGAGAGCACGGCGGTGGCTGTATGGTGAGAGCACGGTGGTGGCTGTAGGGTGGCTGCACGGTGGTGGCTGTAGGGTGAGAGCACGGCGGTGGCTGTAGGGCGAGTGCACGGTGGTGGCTGTAGGGTGGTGGCTGTAGGGTGAGTGCACGGTGGTGACTGTAGGGTGAGTGCACGCAGGTGGCTGTAGGGTGAGAGCACGGTGGTGGCTGCACGGTGGTGGCTGTAGGGTGGGGGCTGTAGGGTGGCTGCACGGTGGTGGCTGGTGGGTGGTGGCTGCACGGTGGTGGCTGTAGGGTGAGAGCACGATGCTGGCTGTAGGGTGAGAGCACGATGCTGGCTGTAGGGTGGCTGCACGATGCTGGCTGTAGGGTGAGAGCACGGCGGTGGCTGTAGGGCGAGCGCACGGCGGTGGCTGTAGGGTGAGAGCACGATGCTGGCTGTAGGGTGAGAGCACGATGCTGGCTGTAGGGTGAGAGCACGATGCTGGCTGTAGGGTGAGAGCACGATGCTGGCTGTAGGGTGAGAGCACGATGCTGGCTGTAGGGTGGCTGCAGGGTGGTGGCTGTAGGGTGAGCGCACGGCGGTGGCTGTAGGGTGGCTGCACGGTGGTGGCTGTAGGGTGAGTGCACGGAGGTGGCTGTAGGGTGCGTGCAAGGTGGTGGCTGTAGGGTGAGCGCACGGTGCTGGCTGTAGGGTGAGCGCACGGCGGTGGCTGTAGGGTGAGCGCACGGTGGTGGCTGCACGGTGGTGGCTGTAGGGTGAGTGCACGGCGGTGGCTGTAGGGTGAGAGCACGGTGGTGGCTGTAGGGGCACGGTGGTGGCTGTAGGGTGAGCGCACGCAGGTGGCTGTAGGGTGAGTGCACGGTCGTGGCTGTAGGGTGAGTGCACGGTCGTGGCGGTAGGGTGAGAGCACGGCGGTGGAAGTAGGGGGGTAGCTCTGCGGAGGCGGTAGGGCGGTTGCTCGGCGGTGGCTGTAGGGCGGTTGCACGGCGGTGGCTGTAGGGCGGTTGCACGGCGGTGGCTGTAGGGTGAGTGCACGGCGGTGGCTGTAGGGTGAGTGCACTGCGGTGGCTGTAGGCCGTGGCTGTAGGGCGTGTGCACGGCGGGGGGCTGTAGGGGGCGGGTGGGATGCGCGGGTGGTGGCTGTCGGGGGAGCGCACGGGGGTGGCTGTAGGGTGATGCCGGCGGTGGCTGTAGGGTGGCGCAGGTGTGGCTGTAGGGTGGAGGCACGGTGGTGGCTGTGGGTGAGGCACGATGTGGCTGTTGGGGGGCCGGGGTGGCGTAGGGCCCCCGGGGGGCTCGGGGGTGGCTGCACGGTGGTGGCTGTAGGGTGTGAGCACGATGCTGGCTGTAGGGTGGCGGCTCGGGGGTGGCTGCACGGTGGTGGCTGTAGGGCGAGTGCACGGTGGTTTGGGTGTAGGGGGGAAGGGGCCGGGGGTGGCTGTAGGGTGGCGCACCGGTGGGGGCTGTAGGGTGGGCCGATGTGGCTGTAGGGCGAGAGCACGAGCTGGCTGTAGGGCGAGGGGGCACGGTGCTGGTGTAGGGGAGGCACGGTGGTGGCTGTAGGGCGAGGACCGGTTGTGGCTGTAGGGCGAGGCACGGTGGGTGGCTGTAGGGCGGTGCACGGTGGTGGCTGTGGGTGAGGCACGGTGGTGGCTGTAGGGTGAGTGCACGGGTGGTGGCTGTAGGGCGAGATGACGGTTTGGTGGGATGTAGCCGAGGGGCACGGTGGTGGCTGTAGGGCGAGTGCACGGTGGTGGCTGTAGGGCGAGTGCACGGTGGTGGCTGTAGGGCGAGTGCACGGTGGTGGCTGTAGGGCGAGTGCACGGCGGTGGCTGTAGGGCGAGTGCACGGGTGGTGGCTGTAGGGCGAGAGTGCACGGTGGTTTGGTGTAGGGCGGGGTGCACGGGGTGGTTGTAGGGCGAGTGCACGGTGGTGGCTGTAGGGCGAGTGCACGGGGAGGCTGTAGGGCGAAAGGCCGGGGGGCTGTGGGCGGTGCACGGGGGGGTGTAGGGGAGGGCACGGGGGGGCGTAGGCGAGTGGGGGGTTTTGGGTGGGAGGGATGAGTCCGGGGCCGGGGGTTTTTGTAGGGGAGGGAAGGTGGTGCTGCCCGGGGGCGGCTGAAGCGCACGGCGGTGGCTGTAGTGCGAGTGCACGGCGGTGGCTGTAGGGCGACGTGCACGGCGGTGGCTGTAGGGCGATGTGCACGGCGGTGGCTGTTAGGGCGAGCGTGCACGGCGGTGGCTGTAGGGCGAGACGGCACGGCGGTGGCTGTAGGGCGAGGCACGGCGGTGGCTGTAGGGCGCGCACGGCGGTGGCTGTAGGGCGAGCGACGGCGGCGGTGGCTGTAGGGAGAGCGCCCGGCGGTGGCTGTAGGGGACGAGTGCACGGCGGTGGCTGTAGGGGAGCGCACGGCTGGTGGCTGTAGGGTGATGTGCACGGCGGTGGCTGTAGGGCGAGAGAGCACGGCGGTGGCTGGTTGGTGGCTGCATGGTGGTGGCTGTAGGGGGTGCCACGGTGGCTGTGGGCGGGCCGGCGGTGGCTGAGTAGGGCGAGGGGCACGGTGTGGCTGTAGGGCGAGGCACGGCGGTGGCTGTAGGGCGAGTGCACGGCTGGTGGCTGTAGGGTAGAGCACGTGCTGGTGGGCTGTAGGGCGAATGTGCTGAGCGAGACGGGTGGGCTGTAGGGCGGAGTGCAGGCGGTGGTGTAGGGCGGTGAGGCGGTGGCTGTCAGGGCGAGGTGCACGCGGTGGTGTAGGGGAGGAGGGGGTGGTGAGGGGAGGTGCACCGTGGCGGGTGCTGCGGGGCGAGTGCACGGCGGTGGTGTTGGGCGAGTGCACGGCGGGGCTGTAGGGCGGGCGAGGGGGTGGCTGTAGGGGACGCACGGCGGTGGCTGCGGCGAGGACGGCGGTGGCTGCAGGGGGAGCGCAGGCGGTGGGGGCCCGGGGGGGGGGGAAAGCGCCCCCGGGGGGGCTGTAGGGGGAGGGCACGGCGGTGGTGTAGGGCGAGGGACGGCGGTGGGTTGGGTGGGGGGCACGATGCTGGCTGTAGGGTGAGAGCACGATGCTGGGTGTAGGTGGCTGATGGTGGGGGCTGTAGGGTGAGAGCACGGTGGTGGCTGCACGGTGGTGGCTGTAGGGTGGTGACGGGGGTGGGTGTGGGCGGTTGGGGTGGGGGTGTAGGGTGGGGGAGGCAGGTGTGTAGGGGGAGTGCACGGGGGAGGCTGTAGGGGAGGCACGGCTGGCTGTAGGGGAGGTCACGGGGGTGGCTGTAGGGCGGGAGCACGGCGGTGGCTGTAGGGCGGGGTGCACGGGGGGCTGTGGGCGAGTGCCGGGGGGTTTGGGCGAGTGCACGGTCGGTGGCTGTAGGGCGAGTGCACGACGGTGGCTGTAGGGCGAGTGCACGAGGGACTGTAGGGAGTGCACGGCGGTGGCTGTAGGGCGAGGGCACGGCGGTGGCTGTAGGGCGAGGGCACGGCGGTGGCTGTAGGGCGAGCGCACGGCGGTGGCTGTAGGGCGAGCGCACGGCGGTGGCTGTAGGGTGAGAGCACGATGCTGGCTGTAGGGTGAGTGCACGGCGCTGGCTGTAGGGCGAGTGCACGGCGCTGGCTGTAGTTGGGCGTGGCACGGCGTGGCTGTAGGGTGAGGCACGGCGGTGGCTGTAGGCGAGTGCACGGCGGTGGCTGTAGGGTGAGTGCACGGCGGTGGCTGTAGGGTGCGTGCACGGCGGTGGCTGTAGGGTGAGTGCACTGCGGTGGCTGTAGGGTGAGTGCACGGCGGTGGCTGTAGGCTGAGTGCACGGCGGTGGCTGTAGGCTGAGTGCACGGCGGTGGCTGTAGGCTGAGTGCACGGTTGTGGCTGTAGGGGAGGCAGCGGTTGGCGCACCGGCGTGGTGAGCGCACGGCGGTGACTGTAGGGTGAGCGCACGGCGGTGGCTGTAGGGGTGAGCGCAGCGGTGCTGTAGGGCGAGTGCACGGCGGTGGCTGTAGGGCGAGCCCACGGCGGTGGCTGTAGGGCGAGAGCACGGCGGTGGCTGTAGGGCGAGTGCACGGCGGTGGCTGTGGGAAGAGCACGATGCTGGCTGTAGGGTGAGTGGCACGGTGGTGACTGTAGGTGGTGGTGCACGTGGTGGCTGTAGGGTGAGAGCACGGTGGTGGCTGTAGGGTGGCTGCACGGTGGTGGCTGTAGGGTGGCTGCACGGTGGTGGCTGTAGGGTCGGCGGTGGCTGTAGGGCGAGTGCACGGCGGTGGCTGTAGGGTAAGAGCACGATGCTGGCTGTAGGGTGGTGGCTGTAGGGTGGCTGCACGGTGGTGGCTGTAGGGTGAGAGCACGGTGGTGGCTGTAGGGTGGCTGCACGGTGGTGGCTGTAGGTGGTGCACGTGCTGGTGTAGGGTGGATGCAGGTGGTGGCTGTAGGGTGAGAGCACGTGTGGCTGTAGGGTGAGGCACGAGTGGCTGTAGGGTGAGAGCACGGTGGTGGCTGTAGGGTGGCTGCACGGTGGTGGCTGCACGGAGGTGGCTGCACGGTGGTGGCTGTAGGGCGAGTGCACGGCGGTGGCTGTAGGGCGAGCGCACGGCGGTGACTGAAGGGCGAGGCACGCGTGGCTGAGGGGAGTGCACTGGTGGCTGTAGGGGGTGAGTGCACGGCGGTGGCTGTAGGGGAGTGCACGGCGGTGGCTGTAGGGGAGTGCACTGCGGGGGCTGTAGGGGAGTGCACTGCGGGTGGCTGTAGGGGAAGGCCTCTGGGGTTTGGTGAAGGGCGAGGTGCATTTCGGGTGGCTGTAGGGCGGTTTCACGCGGTGGCTGTTGGGCGGTGCACGCGGTGGCTGTAGGGGAGTGCACTGCGGTGGTTTAGGGGGAGGGTTTCAAATGCGGTGGGATTAGGGCGAGTGCACTGCGGTGGGGTTTTTAGGGCGGTGCACGCGGGGGCTGTGGGGGCGAGTGCACTGCGGTGGAGTAGGGCGGTTTTCGGGGGGTGGATGTGGGCCCGGGTTTCACGGCGGTGGGGTTTGGGCGGTTGCCGGGGGGTGGCTGTAGGGCGGTTGAAAGGGGGTGGGTGTAGGGCGGGTTTTTTCCCGGGGGTGGCTTTAGGCGGTTGCACGGGCGGGGGTTTTTAGGGCGGTTTTTCCCGGGGTGGTGTAGGGGGGGGCACGGCGGTGGCCCGTTGGGGGCGCCTGGCCCGGGGGCTGTTGGGCAGGGGGGGCACTGCGGGTGGCTGTAGGGCGAGGGCCCGGGGGTGGGTTAGGGGGAGGGCACGGCGGTGGTGTTTGGGGAGGGGCACGGCGGTGGGTTTTAGGGGGAGGGGCCCCGGCGGTTGGGGTGTAGGGCGAAAGGGCCCCGGCGGGGGGGCTGTAGGGAGGCCGGGGGGGTTTTGGGGTAGGGGGGGAGGTGGAAATGGGAGGCGGTGGTTGGGGATTTCACGGCGGGGGCTTAGGGCGAAGTGCCGGCCCCGGGGCGTAGGGCGAGTGCAGGCGGGGGGGAGGGGGGCCCCGGGGGCTGATAGGGCGAGGGTCCGGGTGGGTGTAGGGCGAAGCACCCGGGGGGTGGCTGTAGGGGGGTGCAAGGCCCGGGGGGGCTGTAGGGTAAGAGAAAAGTGCTGGTGTAGGGTGGGGGCTGTAGGGGGGCTGCACGGTTTGGGGGCTTTGGGGGGGGCCGGTGGTGGGGGTGTTGGGTGGAGGGAGGGTTTGGGGGCTGTAGGGGTGGGGCCACGGTGGTGGGGTGTTTGGGTTAGAGCACGATGGGCTGTAGGGTGAGAGCACTGCTGGCTGTAGGGTTTTCTGCCGGTGGTGGTGCCGGTGGGGGGCTTTTAGGGCGGGGTGCACGGTGGGGGGTGGTTTGGGGGAGGTGCACGGCGGTGGCTTTTAGGGCGAGGGCCACGGCGGTGGCTTTTTGGGGGAAGGGAAGGCGGTGGTTGTTTGGGGGGAGGGCCCCGGCGGTGGTTTTTTAGGGGCGGTTGAAAAGGGTGGTGGTGTTAGGGGGAAGTGCACGGCTTTTTGGGTTCAGGGCGGGGAGCACGATGCTGGCTGTGGGTGAGTGCCGGCGCTGGGGGTGTAGGGTGAGTGACGGGGTGGTGTTGGGTGAGGGGCACGGCGCTGGCTGGGGGTTGGGGGGGCCACTGCGGTGGTTGTTGGGCGAGCGCCCCTGCGGTGGCGGGGGGCCCGGGGCACTGCGGTGGCTGTAGGGCGGGTGCACGGCGGGGGGCTGTAGGGCGGGGTGCACGGCGGGGGGCTGTTTGGGGAATTTTTGCACGGCCCGGTTTGGGTTGGGGCGAGTGCACCGGGGGGGGGTGGCTTTTTAAAGGGGAGTGCATGCGGTGGTTTAGGGCGAGTGGCAGGGCGGGGGGGGGTAGGGGGGGGGTGACGGGGGTGGGTGTTGGGCGAGTGGCCCGGCGGTGGGGTGTAGGGCGAAGGGGCCCCGGGGTGGCTGTTGGGCGGGGCGCACGGCCGGGGGGTGTAGGGCGAGCGCACGGGGGGGTGGTGTAGGGCGAGGTCGGCGGGTTTGGGTTTTTAGGGCGGGGGCCGGGGTGGGCCGTAGGGCGAGGCGCACGGCCCGGGGGTGTAAAGGGGGAGCGCACGGCGGTGGCTGTAGGGCGAGGACGGCGGTGGTGTAGGGTGGGGAGGAGATGTGGCTGTAGGGTGGTGGGTGTAGGGTGGGTGGGACGGGGTGGTTTAGGGGGGAGAAAACGGTGGTGGTGTAGGGTGAGCGCACGGCGGTGGTTAGGGGTGGGGCGAC
>JAODAL010066998.1:0-17502 GCA_025379985.1 Phyllomedusa bahiana
TTTAATGGAAGGGTTTGGAGTCCTAAGATATTTCATTCATAAATTTAAATTTAGAATATTTTTTTGATTCAAACCTTTTTGATTCTGGTAGAATTTTACTAGGCTTATTTACTAGTTGATGGGGTTTTTCAGCAAGTGGGTAACGCGGGGGGGTTAAAGTGACTTTAGTTTCTAAGATTTAGGTTGGAGATAGAGAAGGTGGGTATTGGAACCGAAGGGTCGTGAAGTATGTCTGAGTTAGTAGTAAAATTGTCAAAGAAGTGTGTTTTAAGTCTAGTAAGTCTACAAAATCTATGTAGGTCTTCCACTAAAGTGAACGTGTCAAATCTACTGGCGGGGCAAAAATAGAGTCCTTTACTCAGGATCGCCATTTCAATGGGGCTGAGATTACGGGAAGAAATATTATATACTAGGCTTGACTCACCTGTGCTCTCATCTGAACCCGTTCTGATGGTAGGTCTCTGCTTCTCCCTTCACGTTGGATGTTTATGTAAGGCCATCAGCGTTCTAGAGGATTCTGTCGGTGTCATCCTTAAAAAGGGATTCTATGTATGGAGCTAATAGATCTGTCCTTGTAAGAACCTGAAGATGTAGTAGGGAAGAAAGATTGGTTATAGTTACTCCTGGTCCTTGGTTAAGGCTCCTTCCACCTATTATGATTAATTTTATTAGTCCCCCCGTTTCACGGAATTTGCTTGTTTTTGCTTTTCGTTTGCAATGTGGAACTCAGAGGTCACTTTGTAAATGTTGTCTTTGAGAGATGTCCAATTGTTTGGAGCATTGGTTGTTGTCACTTGTAGTTCTATTGCTGATATTTTAGCAGCAGATTCTTCAAGTTTGTTTTGTAGTGTTTCAATGGTTAAGAGTAGAGATGGGCAAATCGATTCTAACGAAGTGGAATTCATTTAGAATTTCAGGAAAACTTTGGTTTTGCACGAAGCCGAAATTTAGGGTCATTCGCGGGAACGAAGCTTCTTTTTTATTGGTAAAATGGCGGCGAGCCATCGTGACAGGGGGCAGAGAACTGGGGGAGGAAAAGCAAAACCCTCAATACATGTGCAGACATGAAGCAATCGGGGGGACCGGGGGATTCTGGACTCAAACCCCAAAAAAATACGGATGCCCTCTTTAAATCCTCACACTTTTTACAGCAGCCCCCGGGATAAAAATTGCTGCTGCGCTGCTCTGCATTCAACTCAACCATTTTAAAAAAAAACTTTTTTTTACACGATTTGGGGGGGGGGAGCACTACAAGTCTGTGTCAGTTCACACCTCTATTCAACCACGTTCTGTAACCTCTCCATAGAAGTCAACTAAAAAAAACTGCTTTATCAAGATTGGCCAAAAGTTTCACTGTGTTTCATTTTTTTTCACATTTAATGCTACCAGCAATTTCATTTGTTTTTGTTTTTGGGGGTATCTCCTAAATCCCGGTGGGTGTAATTTTTGCCCATATAAGCCACATTTCATCGTTCATTTTTTTTAGGGTATTTAAAATCCAAGGTTAATTTACCCTTTTTTTTTTGGTGTTTATTTTTTAGTAAAATACGGGGTTTTTTTTTTTTTCCCCCTATACGCCTAAATTTTATCTGTTTATTTTTTTTAGGGTATTTAATATCCCAAGGGGTTTAATTAAGCCTGTTTTTATGGGTTATTTGGGGTAAAAAACATGTTTTTTTTTCCCCCCCTAACCCCAAATTCTCTTTATTTTTCCCCAGGGGGTTTAATATCCAAGGGTTAATTAAGCTTGTCGTTATGGGGTTTATTGGAGTAAAATACAGGGTGTGTTTTTTATCATATACAACATTTTTATTAAAAAAAGTCTGAAATTTTTTTGCTCTAACAGTTGCAGACAGAGAGGGTCCTCTATATGCGAGGGCAGTGGCAAAAATTTTTTCCTGAGCGGTACAGGTCGCAGCAAAAAAGGGGTCGCAGCAGGGGGCTCTTTAAGGTCAGAACTGCCGGGTAAACATGACCTGGTTTCCCCCAAAACCAAAGGTTTTTGAGGGTTGACTAGTCACAACTTCACCCAAAGACATTTGACAACCCCAGCCAAGATCATGTTTGTCAACCCCAACCCTTGTTGGCAGGCCCGGCCCAGGTAAACACCCCTACCTGCCCCAACCTGCCTTTGTCCCGTTGGGTTCCCTCAGCCAGAGAACACAAA
Organism: Phyllomedusa bahiana; assembly: GCA_025379985.1. Classification (NCBI taxonomy): domain Eukaryota; kingdom Metazoa; phylum Chordata; class Amphibia; order Anura; family Hylidae; genus Phyllomedusa; species Phyllomedusa bahiana. The sequence goes on from JAODAL010066998.1 coordinate 2,168, forward strand.
ATGGGGCGGGGCTGCCCCACAAACAGCGAAGACAACTTTTTGAGGACAGCCCACACTATTTGGCAACGAAGAGGGGGGGCAACATCCCTGCTTCTTTCAGAAAGGCACAAAGTATTGAGTGGAGAGTGCAGGGAAAGGGTTATGTTGTGAGATTTTCACCCTCGGGATACCAAGCCCGTTGAGGAGGACAGCATTACGTTTTGGTGTTGATGATTATTTTTGGTATCGACATTGTTAGTCTAGTCGGCCACCATCGATAAGGTTTTCGATATTTGATCATCCCCAGACCATTAAGTCTATGAAAGCAACGACACCTTCATTCTTAAAACCCAAACGGGGCTGGGAAGCGGAATTAACACCCCCCCCAACATCAAATGGATACCGCTACTCTTAGGCACAACACTTAGGCTATAAAACCCACAGAAAAAAAGTCACCACCTTTCCTATCCTTCTTTACCACAGCATGACCCTAAAACCTGCATCACCCACAAATTAAAAAAGTGCCAGAAGGCATATGAAAATGAACCACATTTACTTGAACGGGACTTTAAATACCCCTGTCCTGGAAAGCAGCATGACCCCCAAAACCCCGCAGACCCCCACTTTTAAAAATTGCCGAAAAAGGGAGTTTTTTCAACCACCATTTAGTTTCACTGGCATTGACTAAACCTGTCCTGGCCACAGCATGAGCCCCAACCCGCATAAACCCCCACTTTTAAAAAGTGCCGGAAAAAGGATCTTTCAACCACCTTTTTAGTTAACTGGACATTGACTAACCTGCCCTGGGCCCAGCATGAGCCCCAAACCGCATGAACCCCACATTTAAAAAGTGCCGGAAAAAGGAGTCTTTCACCACCATTTTATTTTTCACTGGACTTTACATCCCTTCCTGGCCACAGAGAGCCCCAAACCCTGCATAACCCCACATTTAAAAAGTCCGGAAAAAGATCTTTCACCACCTTTTTAAGTTAACTGACATTGACTATACTGTCCGGGCCACAGCATGACCCCCAAACCGCATGAACCCCCCCTTTTAAAAAATGCCGAAAAAGGATTTTTAAACACCTTTTTTAGTTTCATGGACTTTGACTATACCGTCCTGGGCCACAGCATGAGCCCCAAACCTGCATGACCCCCACATTAAAAAAGTGCCGGAAAAAGGAGTTTTTAAAACCACCATTTTTGTTGAACTGGACTTTAACTATACCTGTCCGGGCCACAGCAGACCCCAAACCTGCATGCCCCCCCACATTTAAAAAGGCCCGGGAAAAGAGTTTTCAACCCCATTTTATTTCACGGACATTGACATCCCTTTCCCGGGGCCCACAGCATAGCCCCAAACCTGCAAACCCCCAATTTTAAAAAAGTCCCGGGGAAAAAGGGGTTTTTTAAAACCACCATTTAGTTTCACTGACATTGACTATACCTGTCCTGGCCCAGCATGAGCCCCAAACCTGCATGCCCCCCACATTTAAAAGTCCCGGGAAAAAGGAGTCTTTAACCACCATTTTATTTTCGGAAAATGACATACCTTCCGGGCCACAGCATGAGCCCCAAACCTGCTAACCCCAATTTTAAAAAGGGGAAAAAAGGATCCTTTAACCACCTTTTTATTTCACTGGACATTGACATACCTTCCGGGGGCCACAGCATGAGCCCCAACCCTGAAACCCCCCAAAATTTTAAAAAGTGCCGGAAAAAGGAGTCTTTAAACCACCTTTTTTTATTTTACTGGACATTGCTATACCTTTCCTGGCCACAGCATGACCCCAAACCTCAAAACCCCCCATTTAAAAAGTGCCGAAAAGGGGGAGTCTTTTCAACCACCATTTTATTTTTAACTGGCATTGACTAACCTGTCCTGGACAGCAGACCCCCCAACCCCTGCATAACCCACAAAAAAAGTCCGAAAAAGGATCTTTAAACCCCCTTTTTTAGTTTCACTGGACATGCTATACTGTCCGGCCACAGCATGACCCCAACCTCATAACCCCCCCGGATTTAAAAACCCGGAAAATCCTTTTTTAACCCCACCATTTTTTTTCATGGACATTGAATACCTTCCTCCACAAAAACCCCCAAAGCTCCCCCCAATTTAAAAAGGCAGAAAAAGGTTTAACCCCTTTTGTTTCACCATTGCTTTATTCCTGGCCAAGATGAGAAAAACCTCATCCCCCCAAATTTAAAAAGTGCCAAAAAGGAGTCTTTAACCACCATTTTTTGAATGGCATTACTTACCTTTCCTGGGACAGAAACCCCCAAAACCTTGACCCCACTTTAAAAATTGGAAAAAAAGTCTTTAAACCCCCCCCTTTTTAGTTTAATTTGGAATTGCTTAACAAATTCCTGGCCCCCAGCTTTTAAACCCAGGGCCAACATGGGGTGCATGAGAAGCGGGCGCCGAAATTTTTCCCATTAAAAATGCCCATGACCAGAAAAAGAAAAATGTCTGTAAACAATGGAACGGAGTGTAAAACCACCCTTCCCAAAATAAAAATACCTTTGCCCCCCGTATGAGGGGGCCAAATTTGACCACTTGGAAATAGGGGGAAAAGCTGTTTACACCGGGGGCCCTTATTTGGCATTTTTTTCCCCTCATTTTTATAAAAGTGGGAGAAATGGTTGGGTTTTTTTTTCCCGTCGCTCCTACCCATGCCTTGAATTAATAAAATTGCAGTAAGAAAAGACATTTAAAAATAATTTTTTTTTAAGAGGGCCTTTCTGTTTGGAGAGGAAAGTAAGTAACCACCAACTAACTTGCCTCGGCAATTGGGGGCCCCAACATCATCAGAGATCCATGCCTGATTCACTTGAAAAAAGTCCCAAAAGACCAATTTTCTGTGGAAAGCCGGGTGCTTTGTCTGTAATGACTCTTCCCGGGTTTTCTGAAGGTTGCTCAGATAACCTGGCTGGCTGGCAGACAACACCCCTTTGGTTGGCAAGCCACTCGGGGCCCTTTGCCATTTTGAATACCCAAATCATTGAGTCCGGGAAAACATACAAAAAAATCGGTGTTTAGAACGCCCCCATGACTTAAGCTGGTCTCTGGGGGTTGTATTGGGGCCTGCATTTTCATGCTTTTTGGGGAGTGGTAAAAAAGATTGCCAAGGCACCCCTTTTGGTTCTCCCCCTTTCCCGCTCTGCCGGGTACGGCTACTTGGCATCAAAAAGCCGTCACTTTTGCTGGCGTTTTTCCACCCGGGCATTTGAAGAACGTGAAGCAGACCAACAAGTCCCCCCAGTTGATCAATCAGCAAAGGTCCCAAATTTCCTGCATTTTACTCCATTTGGTGGGTGAAGGGAAATGCTGAGTTTTTGCTTTGTACCGGGGATTTAGAGGGGGGCCACCCAGTAACTGTTGTTCATTTGTGGGTTATGCGAGGGCATGTTGGGGGAAATGGAGCATCCCAACACTCATTGAGAGATGGGGCCTTGAGTTCCCAAACCTCGGGGTTTGGGGGGACTAGCAAAATGACTTCCTCATTGCCTAAAAATTTTACCCAACCTTTCAAGGCAGGGACGTCGGTTCTAGGAATACCTCCTCCTCCTCCCCTCCTCGGCCCCCGCACAGCTTCAAAACCCGCCCTGACTTGCCTCAGATGTGCCCCTGAGAGTGAGGGGCCGCCTTGCACTAGCTCTGGACCCTGAACCACTGACAAAAGAAACCGATAAAAATTGAGAAACTGTCGGCCTTGTGATTTGATGGAGAGAAAGGCTCCGTGTCGCTCAGCCGTCCCCCTCCCCTCCCGTTTTTTTGGGGGGCCCCCAGAACTAAATCACCACAATGCTCATGCTGACAAGGGCACGTCCCATGACCATTTTGGGGGCTTCTTCAAAACGGCAAGGATGGTGCAGAAACCTTTCACCTGCCTCCCTCCGGGGGGCTCAACACCCCGAGTCCCACCCGCTTGTCAGGCCATGTGTCACTCGTCTGCGTAAAAGGCAAATTTCGCTGCCCCCAAAACGCTGGAGCATGTGGAGGGTGGAATTCCCGCGTTGACGTCAACAATAGACGGGTTGACGGGGGGGCTGAGCGACCTCAACCACCAGCGGACAAAAGGCAGGTTTCGAAAGGGGGAATGCGAATCAGACCTCGAGCCTTCTTTAGCAGCAGTCCAACCCGGGTAGCTCTTTGAAATTTTTTGGAACCAGGTTTAGACAGTGCAAGGGAAGGGATGTCCCAGCCTACCGATCTTTAAGGGGGGCCAAATTTGCCCGTTATCGCACACCCCTTGCCTGGGACAAGGGGTTTTTGGCATCCCCCAGCGCCTCTCGTTTCGAGAGCCGTCCACAGCTCCGACCTGGTGGGGACGGTCTCCAAAGGGAGATTAATTTCAACACGGGCCCGGTTTCCTGGCACGTGAGCCCCCAAGGGCCTTGGAGGAAAGAGCCCGCACCATCCTGGTTTTGAAGAGCGTGGCCGACCGAGAGCCCCCTCCCCCCCCCAAACATCCACCCAGCTCACCCTTGAGTGCACAGAGAATAGCGGCCTTTGGCGTGCTACTAGTCCATGTGCGGGTAATGGATTTTCCGACACAGATGCAGACAACGCCTTGAAATTTTAGAGAAACTGGGTGGCCCGGCAGGACGGCTTTTAGGGAAAAAAATGCCTGCTCTGCTCTGGGATTGGGGGGAGGCAGGGGCCCTGACGTGGGGGAACCCACTTGTCCCCCCAGACGGAAAGGCAACATTTTTCCAAGGCCAAAAAACCGGCAATCCGAAAATTCAGCTTTTTGGCTTTGGGGGTGGTTTTTGGGGTTAAAGTGTTTTTTCTTCTGCCCCAAACCTGGAAACAGAAGGCTGGTGCTAGACTGGCCCGTACAGCGTGCAGGTCGTCAAATGGCGGAAGAGAAGGGGTAGATGGGTCCTGGTGGTGCGGGGGGACTTTGGGCGACGGTGGAGGCTGAACGGGGGCTGATCCCCGATCATGACCTGAAGACATGGCACTGAGGAAAAGCTTGTGGTGGGGGAGGAGGAGGGGGCGGGGGAAAAGAGGTGTGCATGGCCCGGGGTCGGGCTGGCCTTTTTTGGCCAAATGTTTTTTCCATTTCAACTCATGCTTCGCTGCATGTACTAGACATGTTGGTGGTGGTTAATCACTTAAGGTTCTTTCCTCTACTTAGCGTTTACGGCAAAGGGGGCATATGCACGCTGGTGAATCAGAGGGTTTTCTCAAAGAAAGGGGGCCCAGGTTGAGAGGGGGCCTGGCCTTTTTTTGGCGATAAAAGGAGGAGGGGGGGTTTCGCTGACCGTGGGTGGCGGGAAACAATCAGGGACTTCTCACCACCCTCTCCCTTTTTGTGGGGGACCGTATTACATACCCCCCCTCGTCTTCCTCCCGCCACTGATGAACGCTCGCAAACAAATTTTGGGGGAAAAACCAGGGTGGATCCGCATGTGTCATCTCATCACATCAACACAGGTATTGGGGTCCTGACTTTCGCATCCAGGGGCTGGGGCATAAGCAAGGGGGACTGCAAGGCGTTGCCGACCGCCCGAATTTTTGCCCGATTGACCGGCTTCCTTCCCCCCTGATGGGATCAGTAAGGGCAGACAACTAAATCATTCTCTGACTTTTAACTCCTCGACCCCAACCGCATTTTTTTCATCAAAGAGGTCTTTTGACAATGGGTTACCACAGTTTTGGGTACACGATTTACATTTGGGGTGCTTCATGTTGGGCGGATTTCTGATGATCTGATGACTTTGTGGCCTGACTGGGGGACGAGAGGTAAGCTGCTAGATCAGTTGCATTAACCACTGAAGGACAGAATTTGGGGCGATGTTCGTTACTTAGATTTACGGGGGCCCGACCCCAGCGATGACAGGCCCGACGGTCCTGCAACTGACGATCCGCTGGATGCGTTTGTCCCACACGGAAGGGGCACTTCTCTCGTCTTCTAAATCCATGTGCAAACCCCCCCCTTTGCTGCTTACCACCTGCATTTCGCTCCTGTTCAAAATATAAAAATTTGGAGAAGGTAGGGGTAGTTTTTGGAAAGTCCCCCTTATTTAAAAAACGGCAAATCACAGCATTCTCAAAACCCTCTAATCAAAACAAATTGCTGATTTAAATTTAACTGCAAGGTCACAACAAATTGGACTGGGGAAAATCAAAAAACACTACTGTTTTGTTTTCGATAATACACGGTATTTTTTGCACCTTTCATTTACCTGTGGGGACTATAGAATTTGTTTTAAATTTTCTGGACTGCTCAATGAACAAAGCTGGTTTCGCAAAAATCAAAAAACACGTATTTTTTTTATGTTTTTTGTATAATACACAGTATTTTTCACCTTTCTTCACCTTGGTAAAGAATTGCTGTTTTAAATTTACGTGGAGCGCGTCAAAACAAAGCGGTGCGCAAAAGAAAAAACAGGGACGTTATGTTTTCGTATAATACACGGTATTTTTTGCACCTTCAAAAAAAATTTACTTTGGTGACTATAGAATTGCTGTTTTAAAAATTTACGTGGACGCTCATGAACCAAAACGGGTCGCAAAATCAAAAAAAACTATCTTTATGTTTTTGTATAATACACGTATTTTTTTTACCTTTCAATTTACCTTGTGACATAGAATTGCTGTTTTAAGATTTACGTGGTGCTCGTCAGGAACAAAACAGTGGCAAAAGTCAAAAAACCTATCGTTATGCTTTCGATAATACACGGGATTTTTTTCCCTTTTAATCACCTTGGGGAAAAATTTGAATTCTTTTTTAAGATTTACTGGGTGCTGCTCAATAACAAAGCTGGGTGCGCAAAATCAAAAAAAACCCCGTATCTTTTATTTTTTCGTAAATACACGGTATTTTTTGCACCTTCAATACCTTGGTGACTATAGAATTGCTGTTTTAAGATTTACGTGATGCTGCGTCAATGAACAAAGCTGGGTGCGCAAAATCAAAAAACACGTATCTGTTTATGTTTTCGTATGATACACGGTATTTTTGGCAAAAAACAACCTGTGCTGACTACAAGATTGCGGAAATTGTAATTTAACTGCAAGGTGGATATATCAACACAGGTGGAATGGGTAAAATTGAAAAATGAACACCAAACTGAAATGAAATACTGATAATAAAAGTGGATTTTTGCACCAAAACAAAGAGACCTGCAGTTACTAGAAATGATGTGTTTTCCAATATAAGTTCAGGCTGCCTAATATCCAGGAAAACTTTCAATAGCAAACTGTTTTAAAAATAAAGATATTCATGCAATGTCTACACTAAGTCTTGGTGAACTTTATCCATGTTTTTATAGATAGAGCTGTCTGTGTTTCGCCCGTGGGTTCCTCCCCTCCCCCCGTTTTCCCCCCGTGACTTTTCAGCGGTAGAAAGCTGCTTTAAAATTCTCTGCTAACTACATAAAATCTTCAAATCTCTAATCTAACAAAATTGGAAGGATCACAGCTAATAGTAGAGGGTTTTTCTGTGCAAAATAGACTAAAAAACGCTGAGGGTGTTTGGACACAGGCAGAGCGACGTCCTATTCCTATGGAACGCTGAGAGACACTAAGGCTGAACAGGAAGGGCTGTTCTATATTAAAACGAGGTCAAGTGATTTTTTTCCAGCCAATCGAAAACCCTACACATCCCCGTCACACACACACATCCTCACCCTGCTCTATTCTGTAATCTGATTTGCTGGTCGCCAAAATGACAGGAAGCGCCGAAAATGGCGCGATCTTAATAGATGATGCACAGATTTTAACCTTAATTATCGCATGATCTGAAAATTTCGATCACCATCAAAACCTTGCCGATTTCAACTTTGTCGATAAAAATCGCTCAACACTAGTGACGATTAAATAGTAATCGATCATGATGTAGCCGATCGCACTTGGAAGCCAGGTGAAACAAGGGCTTCATCATCGTCGTCGGGAGAAGAGGGCATCAGCTTGCACATAAGGCAGCGGCGCAGCCAGCAAGTCAGTAGTGTGGCTGGGAGTCAACAGGGTGGCAGCAGTGCTAGGTCGGGAGCCAAAAGACCACGGGGTAGACCACCTGCTTCGCAGGTCCAAAAAAGTAGCAGCACAGGGGCTCACCGAAGCAGCTGCGGTAGTAGTCACTGAGTGCGGAGCGTTGGCGGTAAAATCACCTACTCAGCGGTGTGGCAGTTTTTTGCTTAGACCCCAGAGGAGCTGAACATGTGTAGATGTAGAATCTGTGGGCAGAAAGTGAAGCGTGGCCAGGGAGCTTACATTTTCACCATGGCCCTGCCTCATCACATGCAGCGTCACCATCCAGTGGCCTGGGAAAAACGTGTCTCAAATGTGATGGTCCATCCTGTCGCTGCAGCAACAGCAGCAGCACCCAGTGGCACGTATGCCATTGCAGCCAGTCAAGGCTCCGCCACCTCTGCTGAAGGGAGTTCTTTGTCTTTTCCATCATTTACCGGTCCAGATGCTCCTGCTCGTCGCCATTCGTGGTACCAGCAGTCGTTCACTGAGGCGATTGCCAAGAGACAGCAGTATGCGTCCAACCATCCGAAGGTGCAGAAGATGACGGTGCTCCTGTCCAAGTTGTTGGTACTGCAGTCCCTCCCTTTCCAAGTGGTGGACTTTGCACCGTTCAGAGAATTAAGGGCTTTTGTCGGGCCGAGGTGGAGATTACTAAGCCGTTATTTATTTTCGAAAAAGGCAGTACCAGCCCTGCAGAAATATTTAGAACAGAAGGTGGGTCAGTCCTTGAGCCTACCAGTGTCTTCCAAGGTGCATGGCAGTGCAGACGTGTGGAGCTGTAACTACAGTCAGGGCCAGTTCATGTCCTTCACGGCCACTATTCTGATGCTGCCACCCGCCTGATGCCACACATCTGCTGCCAGTTGCTCCATCTGGCACCCACCATCTTTACCTGGGGCTGTTATTGCCACCCGCCTCCACACTCTGTCATTGTGCCACTCTCTGACCTCATGCTGCTGATGCTGCTGCTGCTGTTGCTGCTGCCGCCACCTCCACACTGTGTCAATGTGCCACTCTTTGGACTCCTGATGTTGCTGCCACCTCCAGAATTTGTCATTGTGCCACTCTGTGGCCTACTCATGCTGCTGCCAAGTGACAGCTGACTCACTGGAACACCCTGTTGTTTCCTAATGCTGTTTCCACCCTCCACCACACTATGACATTGCCACTATGTTTGGTTTTCCCCTTCTTTTCATCTGTCAGAAGGAATTAAAAGGATCAGGATTGTCTGATGATTAGCTAGCCAAAAGCAGGAGACATGCAAATATCCCATTTACTGCTCCTCTCTGTTTTGGATCAACTCCTGTTTGTTTTTGGCTTTAGCAATACTCATGGATTATTGACTGATTGAAAGTTGTCACTGACGAATGAAAGGAAAGGCAAAATGATCAGTGACGTCAACGCAAAATTACTGCCGACACCCACTCCACTCATTTGGAGGGCCTCTACATGTAAGTATCAGCGTTTAACAGAATAGGTTCTGTCATATTCCGTGGAATCATCTAGTGATGGTGTAAAGCTCTGGCATTGTGGAGCGACCCCTGCTGTGATGCCCCCTTACTGTGCTGCGAACTGTGCCGGCTCCAGGAACCTACTATTGTGTTCTTTGACGCTATTTTAGGATCTAAGCCCCCAACTCGGTTCCTTCCAGCTGGCGCTGACATGACTTTGTCAGGCTGTGTTCCCACTTCAGTTATGTTCAGTTTTGCCCCTGTAAGTGCCCAGAGAAGTGAAGAGTGAAACGATTCTAAGAGCGGCGGCTGTCATGTGCGTGTCATACTAAAACACAGCATTGTATGAAGACCAAACCATTCTCCCTATGCATATTTGAGTATTTCACAACATTCTACAACACCCTACGGGCTCTCTGCAGCCAGGAAACAGCTGTTTTTTAATGCGATTTTCCACAAATAAATTCGGGTTGAAACGAATTTTGACGGGAAATTTAGAGAACTCGGCGAATCAAATTTCTGAGAAATTTGCTCATCTCTAGTTAAGAGTATTAGATGAAAAGAACACTTATTTAGGATATTTTTACATTTTGTGTACTACTCATGGTCATCACTGAAAATTGTCAGTCCAAGATGGCTGAATAATCCCTAAGGGATTCTCTGCACCTTGAAATATTCTGTTAACATGGCAGCATGTAATTCATATGCCATAAATTTTCTTTCTCATAATCCCTTGATTTACACTCTGTAGGAGGGATACGTAAGAACTGATGTGAGGAATTAGAATTTGTTATAATTCTCTCAGCTTCCAGTTCAGAATATGCAAAAATTTCAGATGACATTAGTGAAGATTAATGGAAAAACTGGATGCAAAAAACTAAACGGTATATAGTAGAGGAAAAATGTTTATGCACACCAAGGACATAAACAGACAGGTAGCTGGAGTTATAAGGGGTACAGATGCAAGGTAAAGTGAAGCTTTTTCTATTTCAGTGCCGGCCCTATATTACAGTTTAGTTTTACTGAATCCTACCTTATACATCTTCAGATTTCCTACAGGTTACTTAAATCTTCATCCCCTCTCTTTCCTGGCACTCTTGGCTTTCCCTCTCACCTCCTCTGTCACCCCTGCTTCCAGTATTGGACTGGGATGGGTAGGCCCCAAAAGTGGAGATGATTCTAGGCGCCCATCAGTTCAGCTCTTTATGGTCTCACCAGTGGAGGTTATTTTAGGGGCCCACCCTACAGCTGCTGTAAATGACTGTACATGCCTCCTATACTTTGCCTCTTGCTTTTTGCCTCCCTTTTTATGCTTTTTTGCCTCTTCTGGGGATGCAGTTAAAAGCCAACTCCAGTTCTACCATGCTCAAGGGCCCAACTGGGGTTTCCCCTGTTCACCTGTGGGCCAGTCTGAGCCGACATCCATCCCTCCATCACTTTTGTACCCCCTATACCTCCAGCCCTCTGGTCTAGTTTCATCAGTCTAATAACCATGTACTGATTTATGATTTTAAAATTTTTATTGTCTGTTTATATTCTCTTAGATGTCTCTTTAACAAATGCCATCTGGCCAAAACATCAAAATATATCCATTGACATCCACTCTCTGACACATATCTTGGATACTATTTTTTGTGCAGTATACTGGATCTTTTTTAATTTGTGTGCATCACATTGATTGTGTTTAATAAAGCCGCATTTGCAATATACATATTGGTGTGCCGTGGATTTTACTTTACTTGTTTGAATTATCCTGTCTTTAAAAGTCATAATAGGATAGGGTAGAATAGGGAGCAGCAGGGCATAGACATCTATTGGTCCAGAGTTTAAAGCAGAGCATCATATCAGGTAAGGTTTCCTTTCAATTCACATAGAGATATAAATTATAGCAATGCTAAGAGAAGAATTAGGATCCGTAACACACAAGTCATTAATAGTGATGAGCGATTACGTTGACTATCGTCATCGGGTCGATAGTCGATATCGGCAATTATCAATAAGATATCCGATAGTCGATAATAGATTATCGCCGATGACCATTAAAGTCTATGGGAGAGGAACAACACCTTCATTCTTACACCCAAACAGGGATGGAGAAGCTGGAATTAACATCCACAACAGCAAACTGTATACGTGCTACATCTTAGGAAAAAACAATTAGGTTATAAAAGCCACAGAAAAAAAATCACAGACCATTCACTATCCCTGTCTTGCACCACAGCATGACCCTTAAACCTGCATGACCCACAAATTAAAAAGTGCCAGAAGGCAGCATGATTTGAACCATCATTTTACTTGATCTGAACATTGAATATCCCTGTCCTGGAACGCAGAATGAGCCCCAAACCTGCATGACCCCAGATTAAAAAGTGCCGGAAAAAGGAGTCTTTCAACTACAATTTTAGTTGAACTGGACATTAACTATAACTGTCCTGTGCCGCAGTATGACCATTAAACCTGTCTGACCCACAGATTAAAAAGTGCAAGAAAAAGGATTCTTTGAACCACCATTTTAGTTGAACTGGACATTGACTATACCTGTCCTGGACCACAGTATGTCCATTAAACCTGTCTGACCCCCAAATTAAAAAGTGCCGGGAAAAGGAGTCTTTGAACCACCATTTTAGTTGAACTGGACATTAACTATATCTGTCCTGTACCGCAGAAGGACCATTAAACCTGTCTGACCCACAGATTAAAAAGTGCCGGAAATAGGAGTCTTTCAACCACCATTTTAGTTTCACTGGACATTGACTATACCTGTCCTGGGCCACAGCATAAGCCCCAAACCTGCATGACCCCCACATTTAAAAGTGCCGGAAAAAGGAGTCCGCAATGTCGTCATCATCATCATCAACACAGGTGACTTCGTCGTCCTGACATTCTGCATCCAGGAGCTGCGGGCTACAAGCAAGAGGGACTGCAAAGCGTTGCCGACCGCCCGGGATTTTTGCCGATTGACCGGCTTCCTTCTCCTCCTTGATGGCATCAGTAACTGGGCGTCAGAAGCAGACAAAATCTCCTCTTTGGCCTCTTGATCTTTTAACATGCCTTTTGACCCCAACCGCATTTTGTCATCAAAGAGGTCTTCAGAAAATGGATTATCCACAGTGGGTGGGTACACGAGTTGACATTTGAACTGCTTAATGTTGGATGGATGCTGGTGATGCTGATGACGACATTTGTGGCCGTGACTGGGAGGACGAGGAGGTAAGACTGCTGGATGCAGGTTGCATTAACCACTGAAGGACAGATTGGCGACGCTGTTCATTACTGAGATTCACAGGGCCCTGTACCCAGCGATGGACAGGCCTGACGGTCCTGCAACTGACGATCGCTGGCAATGCGTGTTTTGTCGCCAGTACTGGAAGGAGCATCTTGGCTCGTACTTCTACCTCCATGTCCTACCCCCCTCTTTGCTCGCTTACCACCTAAATTTCGCTCCATGTTCATAAATATAAAAATTTGAGAAGGTATGGAAGAGTTTTGGATAGTCTCTTATTAAAAGACGGCAAATCACAGCTATTCTCAAATCCCTCAAATCAAAACAAAATTGCTGGATTCAAATATAACTGCAAAGTAGATCTATCAACAAAGCTTGACTGACCAAAAGTGAAAAAAAAACCCAAAACGTTGTCCTGAAATTGTGATACAGGATATTAAATAATGAATGATCTTTTGGTACCTACATCATTACAACACCTGTGGTGACTACAAAGTTGCTGGATTCAAATTTAACTGCAAGGTGGCTCTATCAACAAAGCTGTCTGCGCCAAAGTGAAAAAAACACGTAACTGAAATGTATACTGATAATAAAAGGTATTTTTTGGTACCTATCAACCTGTGGTGACTACAAAGTTGCTGGATTCAAATTTAACTGCAAAGTAGATCTATCAACAAAGCTTGACTGACCAAAAGTGAAAAAAAAACACGTATCTGAAATGTATCCGGATAATAAAAGGTATTTCTGGCACCTTTCAATTCACCTGTGGTGACTACAAAATTGCTGTATTCACATTTAAGTGCAAGGTGCCTCAATGAACAAAGGTGCAGTGCGCCAAAGTGAAAAAACACGTATCTGAAATGTATTCGGATAATAAAAGGTATTTTTGGCACCTATCAACCTGTGCTGACTACAAAATTGCTGGATCCTAATTTAACTGCAAGGTGGCTATATCAATAAAGCTGGAATGGGCAAAATTGAAAAAGAACACCTATCTGAAATGTATACTGATATAAGTGGAGTTTTGCACCTAACAAAGAGACCTGCAGTTACTAGAAAAGATGTGTATCCTAATATAAGTTCAGGCTGCCCAATATCCAGGAAATATTTCAATAGAAAACTGTTAATAATAAAGCTATTGCAGTGCAATGTCTACACTAAGTCTTGGTGAACTATATCCAGTATTCTTTAAAGAGCTTGTCTGTTAATTCAGATTCTGGTGCAAATATTGAAAAAGCATAATATAACTATAATAAAATAGACAAAACTACTTAAAGTTGCAGGAGAAACACAAGCTGTCATTCAGTGTGCTCACTTATGCCACAAACAATAACATAAAATATTCAGCAAAATTTATAATTTACATGATCATTATAAATTGAAAGCGGCACTCAATTCATAAAGAATGTCGTTCTGCATATTGGCCTGTGTTATGAAGTGCTTGGCTGCTGCACAATAGACTTTCACATGAAAATTGGTATAAAATAAAAGTGCTAAGGCGAAATATAATATTGTAGAATGGATATCTCAACTTAGGCAATCAGAAAAATATATGTAGGGCACAAATGTTAATCAGGAAAGAATTGCTGTGCTGAAGCAAATAAATGTTTCATGAAAAGTATTGGCAATGCAGTCTCTAATTTCTTTTTTTTAGTTGTGGGGGGGGGGGGGGCGGTTAAACATGTTAAACTGATTCTTTTCTAATCAGTCCATTTCACTTCTGTTAGGTTGAATAGTAATTCTTATTGATAATTAAAAATCATCTCAGGGTGGAGTTAGTAGGAGAAAATGCAACATCTTCAATGGGTTCTCTGGGACTATTTTTGTATTTGTTATAGGGCTCATAACTTTATTATATTAAGCTTTGTAATTCATACTTATTATTTTTTCACTGGTCCTGTTGTGCAGAACCAGGCAAAGAACCTTGTTCTCTCCTCCTCCCTATCTCATACAAACCACTTGACATTCATTGATCACATGGCCTCAGTGAACGTTTTGTATTCACTTAGTGGATGAACTTTGAAGCCAGGCTCAGCTCAGATACGAAAATTCACCAAGGAAATTCCAGCGGACCAAAGGTACTTCACAAACTTTTTATTTCATTTCATTCTTCCACAAGATAGCGTAAAAACGCTGACGCGTTTCGGGACCCTCAGGACCCTTTTTCACGGCATGTAAAAAAACATGCCGTGAAACAGCTAATGAGAAGCAAGCCCAGACAAAAACACTCACGGTGAAGGGGTAAGCGGCAGTCTTAATTTCTTGTTTGGACTATCAGCTCAGATACAACTCCCTATAGTGGGTGTGACCTGTGCAGAGAATGATCTGACTGTATTCACACTTTTAGGAACGAAATCCTGTATCATGATTAATAGTAATCATAACAAGTAGTATCGTAGGTCAATCTGGTTAAATGAGTTTTGTTTATAGCAACAATACATCAATATGGGTTACAACAGGCATATCCATTGTAATGTTTGTTATTTGTTTTTGGGCTGTTCTTGAGCGCCGGCTTATTCAAACTTGCTCCTGGGCAGGTGGGAGGATAGGTATATCTTTAGTGAGAGTAATACTTTTGGGACAGAAGAGATTTTATTTTGGACCAAGTACATAGACAACGGTTGAAACATTTAAGAGCTTTGTGGATTTTTTAAACCTGAATAATGATCTAAATCCGCTTACATATGGTAAACCCCTG
>JAODAL010066999.1:0-17501 GCA_025379985.1 Phyllomedusa bahiana
CTGGGCCGGAAACATTCACCCAGTGGCCGTAAAGGACATGACGGGCCCCGCCCGTGTTTACAGCTCCAGACGTCCGCGCGCGTGCACCTTGGAAAAACCCGATAAGCTAAGGACTGGCCCACCTTCTGTTTACAATTTATGAAGTGCGGGACTGCCTTTTTAAAAAAATTTTTACGGTTTGGGAACCTCCACTGGGCCGGCACAAGCCATTAGTTCTCTAACGGGCAATCCACCTTTTTGGAAAGGGGAGGGACTGCAGCACCAACAACTTGGACGGATTACGGTCAGCTTCTGCACCTTGGATGGTTGGACGCATTTTTGTCTCTTTGCAATCGCCTCGATAACACTCCCTGGCGCCTTGGGGGCAGGAGCATCTGGAGGGGAGATGTTTCAAAGAGAAAAGCTCCCTCGCAGAGGTTGGAGCCTTGACGGGTGCAAGGCATGCGTGCCATGGGCGCTGCTGCAGCTGCGTTGCTGCGACAGCAGGGGGACCCCCCAAACTGAGCCAGTTTCTCCCGCCCCCGGGAGGGTGACCCTGCATTTTGACGGGGGCCGGGGTGCCAACGTTAGCCCCGGGCCAGTTTATTTTTTCGCTTACGATTCTACAAAACCCCATATTCGGCCCTCACGGTTTCTTAGAAAAGAACTGCTACACCGCCGAGTATGGGTTTTTACCGCCAACGCTCCACTGGGGACTACTGCCGCCGCGCCTCGCTGAGCCCTGTCCGCTATTTTCGGGACCTCAAGCGGGTTTTTTACCCGGGCCGCTTGGCTCCCGACCCCACACTGCTGCATCCGCTGACTCAGGGCCACACGACCATTTGCTGTGCGCGCTGCCTGAGGCCAAGCACGCCCTCTTTTTCCCTGAGAGATGAAGCCCTTGCTCCCGGGCCCCCAATGCGGTGGGCACATCATATTTATTTGTGTTTCTTTGTCATGCTGTCCTCATCCCCGGTCTTGTATGCAGGGGCGACCCTCACAACATGACCCCCATCCACTCTCAAACATCTATACTTTGCCCCCTACTGCAAGAAGAGGGGGTATTGGCCCCATTTTTCGCGCTAATATGCTGACTGCCCCCCCAAAATTTTGTTACCCGCTATATGTGGGCTGACCCAGACCACTGGAAGATCTCTGGCTGAGGGAACCGGGGATGGGACAGGGGGGTTTTGGGGCAGGGGGGGGGCGCTGACCGCCCCCGGGCATCCAAAAGGGGTTGTTCGGGGGTTCCCCACCGACTTTTGGGCTGGGGTGTCGATGTCATCGGGGAGGAAGGGGAAACCCTAGTAAACCCAATAAAAGAACCTTTGGGTGCTGTCAGCACACGGCCGCAGAGACAGCGGCATTTGGGCCTCACCGAGTGCCCCCTCTGCGACGTCCCCTACGTCTGCGACCTGGGCCGGGAAATGTTTGTGCCTCGCCACTCGGGGTGAAGAGCCGCCACCTCCTTCGACAAAAATTTTGTTCTAAAATGTACAGACACTTTTTGATAAAGATATCTGTATATGAAAAACACACCCTGTATTTGCCCAAAATAAACCCCCATAACAAGTTTGGAAACCCCGGGATAAAAATTGCGCCCACAAAGGGCAGGAAAAATTGCTTGTATTGCCGTTTAAAAACTCTTGTTTTTTACTGAATATAAAACAAAACAGGCTTAATTAACCTTCGATATGAATTTAAAATTTTTGGGCTGAAAAAAATTTTTTAAATTCCCCTTTCCCCTTTTTTCCCCGTTGAAAAAACAAAGGTTTTCTTTTTTTTAAAAACTTTAAAAAATTTTTTTTTTTAAAAAAAAAAAACTGCCAAAAAAAAACCCCAATTTTCCCTTTTTCCAAAAAGCCCCCAAACCCCCGGGGGCTTTTTTTAAAAAAATTAAACCCCAAATTTAAAAAAAATGTAAATTTTGGGGGGCGCCCCAAAAAAAGAAAAATTAAAAGCCAAAAAACCCCCCAAAACTACACTTTGTTTTTTTGTTAAAATGCGGTTTTTTTAGCCACACACAAGAGAAAAAATTGAAATTTAAACCCTTTTGCTTGTAAATTAGGCTACGGGAAAAATTTATATTTTTTGGCGGTGAAAAAGGCGGGGTTTGGTTTCCCTTTTTGGAAAATTCCACCAAAAAAAGTTTTGGGGAAAACACCCCAAAAAAAAAAAAAAATTTTTAAAACCCCTTTTTTGGAAATGAAAAAAATTTTTTGGCAAAAAAATTTTTAAAAAGTGCCAAAAACAAAAATTGGAAAGTTTGGGGGTTATTTGTATTTAAAAACGCTTTTTTTTTTAAAAAGAATAAAACGGGAACGGGTTTTGACCCCCCTTGGATTTTCAATGTGCTGTGGCAGATGGGAAATTTAAAATGTATATGCAGCTGCAGTGGCCACACGGGATTTCAGATCCAATACCCAAAAAATTAGAAGTAGAATTTAAAGAGAACGTCTCTGGCCCAAGAGACACCCCCCAAAAATCGTGTATAAAAGTCAGTTTTTCGTAACAGCTTATCAACACCGGGGGGAGCCCCTTTCCCCCTGATAAAAAGGGAAGGTTGGCCCCACCGCGCCCCCGGGCTTATAAGCCGGTAAAGTCACGAATCCCCCGGTCTTGTTGGTTCACCTCTCACATTCTGCGGCTATGCCTTCTTCCTCCCCGGTGTTTTTTTCCCCATGTAGCGCCATGGTTCGCAGCCATTTTATCAATAAAAAGCCCCTTTCGTTCACCCAAAACTTCGACTTCGTTCAAAAACCAAAGTTTTTCCTGAAATTCAAACAATTCCACTTTGTTAGAATAAATTCGCCCATCCTAGTCTTAGCATAAATAAAAGGGGGCACAGTACATTGCACTGCCCCCCACAGACCAATTTCCCATGCTGTGATAAATTGTGGTTAGACCCCATTTAGAATACTCACCATTAAGTATATAATCCCAAAATTTCACAACCCCAGGGAAAAACAACAGAAATTTCCCAATAATCAGGGAAAATTCCCCCCCCCCCCCAAAAAAACCCCCTTTTTCCCTTACCAAGGCGTCTCCACTGTGGGCCTTTGCCGCCCCGGGTTTGTACCCTGATCTTAGGCTTGCGTGGAACAAAGAGGGCCCCCTTCTTCTAGAGGACCTTAATGGGCGCATCAAGGACAAGTGGCTGGTCGTGACCACTACAACCCTGGACAACCTCATCGCTCTGGGTCCCCAATTATATTGCTTTTGCGGAAAGAAGATTGAGTTTCGGGCCCTGTCCCCCTCCCTTTAAAGCCCTTCGTGCCTTGTATCAGAAATTCCCTAGCCTCCCCCACATGCACCCTTTTTTCCCCCAGAAAACTATGATATTTCCAGCCCCGAAGAATTTATTTCCGCACACCTAAACCTGTGCCTGTAGAGGACTCCTAGTTCACCCGGCTGCGCCCCAGAAACCTTAGTGCCAAGACAGGATGCATGAGTCTGATACTGCTTTTAGTTTTGTGAAAGTGTGGTGATACAACCCCTTTAAAGAGATTTTCCTACTACAATTATAAGCTTTTAACATGTAGGGAACAGTAAATGAAGACTATTAACAAATACATTGCTTTGTTAATTTTGCTTTGGTCAGGAGATAAAGAAAATTGTATCTACTGCTAGTGTACACAAGTTTCTCTGGTTATTGACCACCTCTCCCCACCTCTTCTCTTATTTCTCATTGCTTTAAGCTGTAGAGCGGCCCACAGCCTGAACAGGAAGTGGGATCCTGGAGCTGTAGAACCACCCATAGCCTGAACAGGAAGTGGGAAACCTGGACTTAGACCCCCCCACATCGAACGGAAGTAGGGGCCCCAAAAAAAGGCCCTGGGTTAATTTAAACCCCCCCACATTGAACAGGGAAGAGGAGCCTGAAGCTGTAAAGCACCCACACCAAAAACGGAATAGGGGCCTGAAGCGTAGGACCACCCAACCCCCAACAAAAAAGTGAGGGGCGAAATGTAAAGCCCATAGTCGCAACACAAAATGTGAGTCAAGCTTTCTAGGTCTCTGTGAAACTGCATAGTGAGAAAACCCCTTTAACTGTTATTGTATCAATCCCTTTCACATTGCATCTCTAAGTACGTCACATGTTACTTAGGAATGCTACTCAATAGGGGCGCGGGGAGTCCCAGTTCTTTCCCCATGAGCCTTTAAGAATATTTAAGATTTCAGTGGAGCAACTAATAGTGTATAAGTCTCCACATGTCTTCATGTTTCCTCTTCCTAATGAGGAACAATTAAAAACCCCTAGAGCCTGTCATCCACCCAACCAGCATTTCTACTTTGTCCCGATAACACCCCAACACAAAACAAAACTGTCTCAGATGAAAAAACTGCAGACACATTCCCCTTTTTTAAATTCAAAGGGTAAGTGAGTCAGATTACTTGGGGAAAACTCAGAGCCCAGTTCTTTCCCATGAGCCTTTAAGAAAATTTTTAAAATTTATGGGTAACTAAATGTAAAGTTTCCACCCCATCACTGTTCCCCTCCTAATGAGGGGAAAATTTCCCCTTATGAGCTACCCCGTACCCAGCCCAATCAGGATCAATGTGACTTGGAAAACGCTGCAGAGTCCCGTTTTTTTCCCCTAGCCCCCTTTAAAGTTTTTCTCCTTTCCCTTGACTCACTGTGGATACAATGTATCACTTGTAAAAAAACACAGGCTTCCTGTTGATGTGTTTTCATCCTTGTGAGGGGGGAGGGACAACTTTTAATTTACTTACCTATGTTACCTTTTTATGAAGAGTATTATGGGAAGGAAGTTCACACCGTCCTCCTTGGGTAGAGCGGGCAGGAAAACCTGATATCAGCTTCTGCTCATGTGAAAGTGTCGAGAGACTGAAACTGATAAAATCGAAGTCTGAAGATCTAAAACAGACACGACGGTGAACAGCGGGAAGAGAGCGGGAAAGTAATAAAGGAGTCCGGCGCTTGACAGACAATCCAATAAGCCGTGAAGTTCGGCTTCTGCTGGAGGTGACTTTTGGGTCTTTTTGCTCCAACTTTTTGCTGGTTGCTTCTTTTGTTCTTGGACTTAGATAACTTTTGCTTTATAGACACGGCTCATCCTCTCACGACCTCTGACCGCAGCCCCTGCTTGAGGATACATTGACATGCGGCCCTCGTGCTGCGGGTTGTGACATCATCTCAAGCCTCGCCGAAATTATCATTCAGCCCAGTGCTAAGACTTTCCAGGGAAGGGAATCTAATCTCCGTGTTTGTTCGCTTAGTTAATAATTTTGTATTTTAAGGGGCGCGCGAAAGGAGATGTTTCCTTTCCTTGAACCGTATCAGCTTGGAGCAGGCTGCCTAATTAGAAGCGGCTCAGGGTGGACACACGGTGCAGCCAAACCCACAAAAGGATTTTTTTTACAGTTAAATTGTGAAAATTTAATTAACAAATAATACAGCTCAAGATGTGTTGTCGTGTATTCACTGACACGACAAGCGCCTGATGCTTCTGATGCTTTCAGCTGCTCTTACAAGGTTCATGGTGTTTACAGTCAGTCGACATTATTAATGTATCGTTACAATGAAAACATTTGTAGCAACCAACAGATACAAAGTAACTAAGCACATACTTAGAAAGGCGTAAAAACCACAGTAGGGGACGTTTCAAATCCAACCTCACCCTGACCAGAAATACCCGAAAATGCACATCAATGTCCTGCTGGGACTAAATTTGACTGAACTTTCCCGCCTTCTAACATAATTCTCCTATGCCATCAACCAGCAGCTTACTTGACCTTTCCAGTTTACTATGACCTGTTGTTAAGGATCTGTTTTGTTCCTCATTGTCACCCCTCTTTTCAAAATCGTATATTGGCAGATTTATCTTGTTCAGGTTTATGGAATAGATTAGCACAAAAACCTTTGCTCATGAAGTCTCAACATATCAGATCATGAGTTAATGGGTTTGTCTCATCTCACTGTTTCATAGAGCCAGGAGTATTCTTTCATTCAGCATCTCTGATCACACTTCCTGGTCAAGTTTGTCTTGTAATTAGCATATGAGCTCATGTGTATTCAGACTTCAGCAAATTAGATAAACAATCTCCTTCTCTGAGGTCCAGAAAAGCCTCAGAGCTAAAGTAAACAGTAGTAATTAGTGTCTAAGGGCTTGTTCACACGGAGTTTCCGTCCTGTGAGTCCCAGAGACGGATCTGTAAAGCGCTTGTAACACGGAGTGAAAACTCTGTGTGAACAAGCCCTATTAGTCTTGAAAAGATCAGATAACACACAAGCTCTCAGGTTGCTGGCAGGTCTGTGCTGCGCCTTGTGTGATGAGATCACTCCCTGCTATCAGATAAGACAAAAAAACAGGGGAGAACACACAAACAAGTCGATCACTAGAGAAACCTGAAAGCCCTCACAAGGTGATAAAATCATTTGTAGCTCCTCAAAAAAAATAATAATAACAAAGCAATATATTTGGAAAACATCTCTATTTAGTGTTCCCTACATGCTGAAAACTAATCTTTGTTGTAAGACAACCCCATTAAAGGGGTTCTTCCATCTGTGTTTCACAAATCATGCTCTTTACAACCAGCTCCCACTTCCTATTCAGGCTGTAGGTGGTTCTACAGCTTCAGGCTCCTGATTCCTGTTCAGACTTGGTAGTTCTAAGTAATTCGGTTCCCACTCTCCTGTGCAGGCGTGGCGGTGGTTTCTTCAGCTTCAGGCTCCTATTTCTTTTTTAGGTTGTGGGCAGGTCTACAGTTCCAGGTTCCCACTTTCTGCTCAGGCTGTGAGTGGTCAAACAGCTTCACGTTTCTACTTCCTATTCAGCCGTTGACAGTTTTATTCAGCTTCATGTTTCCCACTATCCCGGTTCAGGCTGTGGGCAGTTCTACAGCAGTAATTGATATTTCAGCGTTGCTACTCCTAGCTGAGCCTGTTAGAGGGACAATGGTGATAGAGGGGTTTTAACAGTAGGGCAGAAAGTTAAAGAGCTCTATGAGGTTAAAGTTTGACAGGTGGAAACATAAACAAGCTCCTGTGCTTCTGATAAGACACAGCAGGGAGTGATGTTATCATCCTGAACAGTGCTAGAGCAGACAAAGGAGGTGGTTTGCTTAGGGAAGCTTATGTATCAAACCAGGAGATAAGAATTGCTCTAACTAACTAAGGAAGCAAAATCATTACAGCAATGTATTTGGTAATAGTCTTTATTTCCCTTTGCCTACATGTTTAAAGCCAATCAATGTGGTGAGAGGACCTTAACAACCAGTCAATGAATATACTGTATATTCCTAATTCTAATGTCTTCTTTGGTGCCGGTTGTCTTGTTATGCAGAAGTTACTTTGTGAAGCAATCAAGGCTCAACAAACTCTCACACGGCCTACGAGAGTCCGGGGCAGGAGGAGCTCTTCGTTAGACTCTTTTGACACTGGAACCAGGTAAGGTGAGTAACATTGTATCACTTCTAAAGGGACAATATTAGTCTAGAGAAGAAACTCACTTTAGCTTCCAGACTGAGTTTCTCAATCAGCAGGAAGTGGGAAAGTTCCGTCTTTACACCTTAATGACGTCCTCTCCTGAAAGATGAAGATGCACTAATTCCTATCTGCAATAAATTGAGTACACACTAGGTTTAAATTTCTTACATGAAAACAATACACAATTATTATGACAGTCATTTGCATTTCAATAACATCCAGGGAGGACGGATCCGGGAATGTTTGCCTCCAACCGAGCACAATAATTGGATTACTATCTGCTGTAAATCTTTAATCCTGGCTGATTTAGTGAGATAAATGCCCTGTAAATTCTCCTAATACCCCGCTTAACCTTAAAAACTATCAGGGAGATTAAATTAAAGAGCCGGCGACGTGACGAATGGAGGAAAAGATAATTGTTTGGGGTTTTTTTCATTTAAAAAAATCTTTAAAAGGAGTTGCCCTTCATTTTGCCATGGGAAAAGGAAGGATGAAGTGGGGGAGATAACGGGATATTCAAAGAAACTTTACCCGTTAATCTAAAATGACACAAACCCCGGGTGTAAAAGGGCAGAAATCTTGTATCTGATAATACTAAAACCCCCTCCAAGGCGGGCACGGTAGGCGAGTTGGCGATCGCCTAGGGGGCCTACCCCTTCCCATCCCAAGGGGCCAGGGAGGGCCCCCCGGGGCCCGAACTCGGGGCTCCAGGCCTGAAGGGCCGCGGTCTTTTGACCGCTTTGCGAGCACAGAGCGAGGGTCCCGCTCCGCAGACAGTGTCACCCGCTCACCGGAGGGTCGCTGGATCTCCTAAGCCCAGGCCCCACACCGCGGGGCCGCCCGGGGCCTAAAGCGTGAGGACCCCCCCGGGGGCCCCGTGGGCTCAGCGGGGGAGCGTCCGATGAGTGAAAGTCATCGCGACCTGCCTCTTCGGGCGCACAGCGCGTCATAGGCCGTGCCCCCAAAGGGGCGCCGGGAGGAGTGGCCAAAAGAAGAGGGTTTTCCCCGGGGAAACAGGAAAGGTATTAAGTTTTTTTTTTTTTAAGGGTCCCTCCCTTTGAAAAGCCTCCCCTATAATGCCTCCCTTTGTGGCCCCTTTTTACTGCCTGGGGCCCCCTTTATATTGCCTGTGGCCCCTTTTTAATCCCGGGCCGGGTGGCCCCTATAATGCCTGCCTGGGGCCCCCTATAAAACCCCTGGGCCCCTATAACGCCTGGGGGCCCCAATAAACCCTCCCTTTTTGCCCTAAAAATTTCCTTTTGGCCCCCTAAAATGTCTGCTTGGGGCCCCAATATACTGCCTGTGGCCCCTAAAATTTGCCTCCCTGTGGCCCCCTAAAATTTGCCTGCCTATGGCCCCTTTTTAAAATCCCCTTGGGGCCCCTAAAATTTTTTTCTTCCCCTGTGGGCCCCTAAAATACTCCCCCTGGGGGCCCCTAAAATGCCTGCCTGGGGCCCCCTATATACTGCCTTGGCCCCTTTAAAACCTCCCTTGGGCCCCATTTTCTCCTGGGGCCCCCTATAAGCCTCCTGTGTGCCCCCTATAAAAATCCCTGTGGCCCCTAAATTCCCCTCCCTGTGGCCCCATACCCTCCCTGACCCCAAATACGGCTGCTTGAGCCCCTATACCCCGCTGACCCCCCCCATATGCCTGCCTGTGCCCCCAGTTATAAAACCGGCCTTTTTTGCCCCTATAAACCGCTTGACCCCCTTATAGCTAAAATAACCGCCTGGTGCCCCTACTTTAATTTTTACCTGCCGGGGACCCTATATCTATATATCTGTGAGAGTGACCCTATAAAAAAAACCCTGTCTAACTGAGGGGACTTATAAATTTATAAGTAAGGAGTTACTGGAAATTTGGGGATTCAAGATTTTTGTTCCAAATCGGCAGGGATGAGTTTTGGCCGGGGGGGTATCAGCATAAAGGGTTTTAAACCGGAGGAAAAAGAAAAGGGAAATTTAAAACGACGCAATCAAAAAATGTCCCCCCTGTGAGTCACAAAATTTTTAACTGCAGTGTAATAAATTATATTTTCTGGAATCTCATACAACTGTATCTCCCACTATCGGGGTCACGGGTTTGGCGGGGGAAAAACGTCTTCAGAGCCTGTGTACAGCTGATAGTCACAGGGGGGGGTTGCGTTCGGCCCAGGGTCTGGCAAATTAGTTGAGCCTTAAGTAGTAATATTTTGGGTCTTGGTTTTGTGGGGATTTTTTTTAGTCCCCTTCATTCTTTGGTATTTTTTGCCCCATGTGTAGGGGGATTATTTGGTGACTGTTAATTTTGGGGGATTAAAACTGCTTTTTGGGGGTGAGGTTTTAAAAAAAAACAAATTTTCATTGTGCATGGGCTGCTGAGGAGATTGGCAGAAAACTATGTGGGAAAGTGCAGAAAAATTAAATGACAGGGCCTGGCGCAAAGGGGTGAGAGGAATTTGTATGGGGGGGGGGGGCTTTTTTGGTGGAGTGAGGTGGGGGCCCCCAATTTGGGTGTACTTGCCCAGGGCACCAAATCCCCTTTTCCCGGGCCCTGACCCCCTCTATCTAAAAACTATCTATCTTTTCTATCTAACAAACTATCTATTATCTATTATCTATCATTTTTCTATCAAACTAACAAACTATTATCTATCTCCTATTTCCCTCTATCTATCTTTTTCATAAACTGCTTTCTCATATCTATCAACTATTATCATCTAAACTATTATCTATCTCAATCTTCTATCTCATAATTAACTTTCTTTCTATCTATCTATCTAACTAAACTAACTCATATCTATTTTAACTATCTTTCTATTTATCTACTTTCTATTAAAATCTATCTTTCTATTTTCTTAAACTATCTTTCTAAAAAATTTTTCAAAGAAAATTTAGGGTTTGCGGCGCACCAAACCTGGGGTTGAGAATAACGAAAAGCCATACGGAGATTTTTGCCTCAAAATTTAGCCAATCAGCCCGGTTAGAAGCTTTTCAAACTCCCATATAACTTAATATTATTTTCTTCATATTGTGCGCTTTTCTGTCTCTTCTCTTTTCCCTTCGGTCTATCTATCATAGATCTATCTATCCCCATTTATTATCTATTTATCTATCTATCGAGCCCCAAAATTTAAAATGCATAAAAAAGTTTTATTTTTCCCTTCTGCCCAATAGATAGGGAATAGATTTGATAGATAGATAGGGAGATAGATATGAGAAAGATAGATAGATAGATAGAACATACAGTAAATTTCGAAATATATATATTATATTTTATTACCGTAATTTCTCGAGAATTTAAACCGACACCCGGGATAAAACCAGGCACCTACTTTTGCCCCAAAAAACGGGAACACTTTTTGATCGAGTATAAGCCTAAAGGGGGAAAAAAAGCGGTACTGGTGAATTTTAAAAAAAAAAAAGCATACCCAAAAAAATTACATAGGCAGATAAGGCGTTTAATGTCCCCATACAATTTTAGGGGATATAGGCCCTATATGAGGTATAGGCAGGATATGGCCCCATAGGCATGTGTAGGCGTTAATGTCCCCAAAGCAGTTTTAGGAGGGATTTGGCCCATAGCAGGGGAATAAGGCAGGTATAGGGCCCCCAAGACAGGGAATAGGCAGGTAAATTTGGCCCCCTAGGCAGGGATAGGGCGGTGTAGGCAGGTAAGGGAAGGTTTTGGGCCCCGTAGGCAGGTAAGGGCCAGCTTAGGCAGGTATAGGGCCAACTGAGGCGGGATAGGGCAGGTATAAGGCAGCTGTAGGCAGGTATAGGACTGTAGGCAGGGAAAAGGGGAGTGTAGGCGGTATAGGGACGTGGGCCGGCTGAGGCAGAAAAAAGGGCAGGTATGGCAGCTTAGGCAGGCATAGCAGTTTAAAAAAAATCCAAAAAATCACTTACCTGGTCCCCGCTGCCCGTCTCCCTCGCGCTCCGCCCCCTCGCTGTCGGGGCCCCCCGCGCGTGTCCCGGGCTTCCGGACAGGCGGTGACATCTCAGGCCGCGCAAGCAGCGGATGAAACCGTGCCCGTGCCGGGAGCCCGGCAGCCGCCCGTCTGCGGGCGCCGGGGGGCCACTGCGGAGACGGAGCGCTGCTCTGTTCCCCGCATTTTTACCCCTTCACCAAATGCGCTAGGGGGAGTCGCATGTGGTGAAGGGATCGGGACGGCCGGGCCGCGCAGCGCCGGGCACTGTGCGCCATCGGCCTTCAAATTTATGGCTCCCCGAGGAGCCGCATATAATGAAGCGTCCCTGTCGCGCCCGGGCCATCGCGCACCCAAAGGGCCGACAGTGACTCGAGAAAAGCGGGGGTAGAGTTTTTCGCCATTTTTGGGGTGAAAAAAATTACTTATACTCGAGTATACGGTAGCCCAATTTTAAGGGGTTTTGCCACAAAATAAAAATTGATTGGGGAAATTTGAAAAATTTGAAAAACATTTCACCCTTCTTATTTTTTAAAAATTCTGCCCCCGTTTTTTTTTGTAGCGCTCCTTTAGTGACCATTTTTTACAGCTCACTCCGGGGATAAGACCAGGGCTATGAGCTCCTAGTTTTGGTCGACATGCTCAGAAATACCACTCTTCTCAGGTAGCTTACTGCAGTGTTCATTCCCCGGGTGCTGTCATTCTTCTTCCTGTCTCTTTGAACTAGTTAGTAATAAGTCAACAATGGAAAATAAAAACAGAATCCTCAATGAGGTCTGTGCTTTGATAAAGAGAAAAAAATCCACAGGTTAAGTTACTGCAGGGTTTGAACCAATGACCCTTGTGCTGTGATGCAAAAATTGTTACCTCTGAAAGCTACAATGTAGGGATCTCACAAATCTCTACATAACAGAACTCTCCTTTTACTAGTGAGGAGGAAAGGTTGGTCATGTCTCCTGTGGGTCACATGATATGCAATTCAAACAAATACACACGCCCCCTTCTGAGCCACCAGAGCTGAAGAGAAGGTTAAGGATGGTAGGAGATGAGATAGTGGCAAAACCCCTTTTAAGTCTCTCTTCTCTCTCTCTCTCTCTCTCTCTCTATATATTATTTTTATATATCTATATATATATTATATATATATATATATAGATATATGTATATGTTATATTATACACGACACATAATCCGTGTTTACTTATGTTAGAAATACTATAAAGAGCAAGAAACTTGAAACACCCGCGGAATTAGTATAAGCAGTGTGTGTGTTTTATTTAGTCATCCCCAGGGGGGGTTACACTGACGCCAACCGTTTCAGGCTTTATAGCCCTTGGATCACGCATATCATTATTACCCAAAAAGGCTCTGTTTTATAGTGTTGATTTGTGGGTGGATTATAGAGCTCCACCCCATAGCGTCATATTCCAGCAGTTAAAAACCATTTTACATAAAAATATGCCAAATCATATCCTATGTATGCATACATTTATAACATTTTCTTTGAACAACGAGCTACTTTTCTCTAATAAATAAGCGGCAGGTCGCTCTATAATCATCCCAGACGGTACTCTTGTTTTCAAACTGTGTGTATCCACTGCGCCTCACGCAAGTGAACTTTTCTCTGCCATTCTCCACATTCTGTGGATTCCACCACTCTATCAATGGCATAGCAGAGAAAGCTATCCACTGCGCCTGAGTGATGCTCCACAAAGTGTCTAGCCGCCCCGGAATGGAGAAATTGCCCTTTTAATACTGGTAAGGGGTTCCGTATTCATGTTCTTTGAAATTTACGAATACTGCTGCCAATATATGCATTGTTGCAAGTGGTACAATGTATGCTGTAAATATATGATCGCTATCACAATTTATAAAATCACTTTATGTTATAATGACTCTATCACATTATTTTTTTTACTAGTGAATTATACGTTTTTTTGAGTATATTTTACAGGTACCACAACGTTGTTTTCCACAATGGATAAAAACCTATTAGGGAAAGCCAATTGTGCACATTTCTTTTAGTTTGAAAATTACTAGTGAGGAAATGGAACTACCTATGGTTCTATTAGTTTAGGGACCACAAATATACCCTCATCAACAATGTCTGCCAAAACCGAATCTTCCTCAAGATATTAATTTTTTTGAGAAAGATTTCTTTGATCAGTTCATTAATCCTGGCTATATGGCGTAGAAATTACAACTCCCTTTGTGTGGCACTGCTCCATCTTTTTACATTTTCTACTGAATATCAATCATTCTGTGTTGTACATTGTTTTTTCTCTTTAGCTCTCTCCAAATGTTTTACAGTATACCCTCTGGTGCTAAGTCTACTTATCAATGGGTGATACATTCCTTTTCCCAATCTATTCTCTTTGGTGTCAGGACACTGCGTGCTTTAGTTACTCCCCATAGGGGAGCATCATGTTGTATGTGCTGGATGACAACTGTCTGACGCTGGATAGTGTACCACTGATAGTCTTCATTTTATTGGGACCGTGAAAACCCTAGATTCTTTATGATCACCTATAAGTAGAGATCCAAGAAAGGGTAATATGATACTGATGAATTGAGAACGTAAATCGCGATTAATATCATTGTCATTTTTTGCGCTACAAAGTCTGGTATTGGACGTCTCAATCCCCTCACCCAAACCTTGAGGAGGTAATCAATGTTACGCCCATACCAGTTCGAATGTCTTGCAACATAGGATTCCTGAGAGCCAATAAATGGCGTTTTGTTTTTAATAGGGGGTTGCTAACATCGCACATAAATATAATTGGCTAAGGGACGGTGAGGCTGTAGCCCCCATTGGCAACCCAGAGAGCTGTAAATAATTATTTGCCGATACATTATTTTATAATCTATTTATGAATCATTTTTTTATTATTTACTTTCCTATAGTAATGTTTTTGAGTTCTTCACTTTATCACTATTGTTTAAATGATAATTTATCCGGAAGGCTTTCATATACCCTAAAGTTTGAGGGATATTTGTATACTGACTAGTTAACGTCTTAAACTAAAGCCAGAATGATTTTTCTCACATTTAAAGTTGTAATACTTTGAGTACAGCAGTGCTGTCTTATTCAGTTTCCAGGGGTTTTCTGATCTATGGCGTGAAGATGAAGATCTAACCATTTGTTCAAGGGTGCGGTAAGGGGGGGGGTGGGGGTACTTATTCCAGTACTGGCCACAATACGGGGGCATTCTTGTGGGAAAAACACCCCTTATGCACCTTTGGAGACCCCTTAAAAAATGGGGATTTTAGTTATTCAAAACCATCATATGTCTTTTTTTGTGATCTCGTTAATGACTCCCACATACTAATACCTTCCCTCCAATGTTTATGCAACTTAGGCTTTAATGGGATTTTTGTAGGGTCAGAAGATAACGCCCTATAGTTTTTTTGTCCTCAAGGAATACTAATATATGTTTTTCCATAGAGACCACTGTCACATATCAACAGTGGTACCACCTTATACCGCTTTTTTAATAATCAGATTCCCTTTTTTTTTTGACGATTATTTTATACGCTAAATATTCATGGCGTGTAAGATTGTTTTTTTTAATTTTGGTTTCATTTAGTCCTTTCAGAGAGTTTTTTTTAAATCCCTCATCCATTGTTTTTAATTTGGAAGTCTATCCATGGCTTCCACTCTGGATTTTAAGCGGATAAAAGTGGGGTTACAAATCCTGGTAAAACAGGAATGTTCTCATCATATTGCCTATCCTTTCACTCTGTCTGTTAAATTCTTTTCTATGTAAAATTTAGGGTTTGCTGCTCGTTAAACATAGTACTCATATTATCATTATTGGGGCCTGTGCCACATCTATGCCTTCAAACTGGCTCCTCCACTTTTTCCCCATTCGTGAAAAAAACGTTTCACAGTGAGAGTCCTTACTATCGGTTTATGCTCCAATTTGGTGTCAAAAAAAATGAAAACCTGTGGTAGGTGAAAAATTAAGCCCTTATTCAATAACTCTTAGCTCATAGGTCGGTAAGTACAGTAGGTGTCAATTGATAATGCTGCTAAAGTAATCCTTTTCTTCTAAGTAAATCACTTCTTTCTTACGGTTGCCCTTAGCATTTTTTTTGATTATGGTGCTTCTTGCCTCCTATTCTTCCTCGGTTTTTTGTTTTTTGTTGTTGATTCCTGCTCTTCCTCAGCAATTATTAGATCACAGGATGCTTCCCTAGTCTTTGATCTATCCACGTAGAGGAGAAGTCTCTGAGTCTGTTGTTCCCATTTGCCCATATTCTACATCGGAGAAAACTATAACTGCTTTTTATCCACGTTCTCCCTCTATATGTTTGTCTTAAGATGGATCTAGGTCTTCTTTCTACATTCCAATTGTAAACTTTATTTTTTTCATAGTCTTGATAGTTCTTACGGTATTAGATTTTTTAATATCCATAATTGTTGCTTCAGTTTACTAATGTTCTTTATTTATTTCTTTAGTTATTTCTTTTGGGAATTCTGTGTGCTCATGTATATTCTTGTAATTTCCTCGTATTGGTCTTTTTCTGTTCCTGTATTTCCTGTAAACTTTTTTGACTCAAAGGCCACTTTAACGTTGAATATGATTCAATAGAACAAATCTGTAAGTTACTGAGTTCCATTGAACAAAAAATATTCTGTTTCACAAAAGAGGGTAGAACTTTTTTTATCATCAAAACCTCTTGGGATGATTTTCTTCTCTAAAATACACATGTTAAGTGAATTTCTGTCCAACCAGAGTTTGGTTTCTTGTATTTGCACTTTTTCAAGTTTAGCAAACAGGGAGTGCATTTCTTTCCTTGGCTTCCAATACGCATGTATCAAGTCCTCCCAAACACTGTGCTAATTTGGCCTTCGCGTTTGCCATGGTATATGCCGCATTAACAAAGCTAACAGGATAGAAAAAATCTCTCAAGTAACCCCGCTGTGTGTGTTATTCTGGTTATTTAAAGACGTAAGGTGATAAGAATGTCCTGGTGGTGGTGCAGACAACGGTGCCGGAATTTTGCATAAACAAATCAATAGAAGGAAGTTGGCACTCACCACTTCTGATATGTCTGCCATGCACATCACATGATGCTAATGCCAATGTAATTTGACAATCTTTATAAGAAATGTGCCACAATTGGCTTTCCCTAATAGGGTTGTATCCATGTGGAAAACAACGTTTTTGCGCCGGTACCGTTGTAAATATACTCAGAAAAACAGTTTAGTTAATAGTTATAAAATAATGGTTGAGTATATATTCTTATAAGGATTTTATAAATTGTGATAGCGTTCTTTAGTTTTCTTCTTTACATTTTTTGTACCACTTGCAACATGGCTTATATTGGCAAGCAGTATTCGTTAAATTTAAAGTAAGAATATCGGAACACCCTTACCAGTATTAAGAAGGGACAAATGTCTCTCATTTCCGGGGCGGCTAGACACTTTGTGGAGCATCACGCTGGCGCTATGGATAGCATTTATCTGCTTTGCCATTGAGAGAGTGGGGAAGCCACAGATATGGTGGAGATTTGGCAGAGAAAAGTTCGCTTGCATGAGGCGCAGTGGATACACACGTTGGAAACAAGAAGTACGTCTGGTTGATTTAAGAGGCGGACCTTGCCCTGATTTATTAGAGAAAAGGTAGGTGTTCAAAGGAATATGTTATAATGTAGGCATTCATTGGATAGATTTTGGGCATATGTTTATGTATTTGTTTTTAACTGAGGGATATGACGAGGATGGGGTGGAGTATTCTAAGTCATCCCCACTAATCAACGACTTTTAAAACAGAGCACTTTTGGGTATATGTTATTGCCGTGATCAAGGGTATTTTAGCGCTGAATAAGCGTGGCGGCTGTGTACCCCCTGGGGATGTCTAAATATAATCACAGCCATTGACTTGTGTAACTATTTCCACTGGTGCGTTCGTTTCAAGTTTCTTTGACTCTTTATGGATTGGACCCCTGCCGAGAGTCATATACACGGGCGTTTAACGGGTGCAAGCTGCCTTACATACTATGGTGCTCGGTGCATTGGTAGAAAAGGACATTCAGAAGTGGTGAGTCGGAGTGCCAACTTCCTTCTATGGTTTTGTTTAGATCATCTATACTTTGTCTCATTCAGTCAACAAATTTTTCAACCAGTCAACTATTCTTCTATTACATTTCTATCGCTTC
>JAODAL010067000.1:0-17501 GCA_025379985.1 Phyllomedusa bahiana
CTGAGGTTGGGGGGGGCGTCGGTGCGGTGACGGGTCCTGGAGGGAACAAGGGCGGTGTGGGGTATGAGTGGAGCTGGGGGGGGTGACAGTACAGGGGGACTGGCATTGCGGTGACATGCAGGTGGAGGTGGCGGTGCGATGCATGTACAGGTGGGGGTGGGGGTTATTGACTTCAAGGAAAGCAGTTTGGGCTGCTGCTTTTAAGAAAGAGGGGAAAAAGGCAGAGCGGGAAGTTTAAAAAGAAAGGGGTTACAGTAGCCCATGAGGGAAGGGCATTGGGGCAAAAAAAAGATTTTCCCTATTTCCATAGTGATATAAGGGCGGATACTAGGAGATTGTTTTTAGGTGCAGAAAACATGGTTAGTAGATGAGGTAGGTGCAAAAGTTCAGGTTTGGAGAGAGGCCATGTTGTTAGGACAACAGACAAACAGTCACTGGGGTTCTTTAGTAGCACAGGGGTGATGCCGCAGGAAGAGGTTGAGGGTCATCATGCAAGATGGGGCTAAAAACCCAAAATCGCTTATAGTGTCCAATGGGAGCCGTGTAGAGAGCAGAGGACCTAGAATGGATCTTTAAACATTACAAGAACCCTTCATATTTGGTATCTCCAGAATCGCACCGACCTGCAGAATACAGATAAGGAAACTCCATATAAATAAAACCCCTGTAAACATGGCAGAGGTACCCTCCCCCCCCCGTTTTCTATGTTGATAAAAAATAAAGTTATGGCTGTTGGAAGACGGGGATGAAATAAATGAGGAGCAAAAAATATATGACTGGCTGTCAGGAAGAGGTTAAGCATAATTTCCGTGCCCTTCATAGGAAGTTAATATACAATTGTGGCAAGTGATTCCTGGAATTTTCTGAGTATTTAAGAAAGTCTGACCCCCTTTTTACGTCCAATCGAGTGATCCACTGATTTCCTAACGTCTTACCTTTCTGGCCTACAAACCTCAGGACCTCCTCCAATAGATGACCGCACTCCTCATCCCTTTCCAGAATATTCCACCCTCTGTTTGCTTTCTCTAATAAGGTTGGAGCTGATCATACGTTGTTATGTACATTTATGTTCCTGAGGTTTTGTATCCTAGTGATGTCTGGTGAGGCCTCTCCGACCTCTTCATCTATCTTCCTATGTCCCCTAACCACACCCTGTTCTGCTATGTTACCCATATCCTTATAAAGGTTTGGGGGAGGTGGGGTGAAAGCTTTCTGGTCTCACTATGTTCTTCCGATCCATGGTTTTAGAACACATGATGGTACATAACACGTTCCTCTTCTTACTTCCACATCCAAATATTGGACAGCCTAGGCCCCCTTCCCGACCATGAACTTTTACCGGGATAATACAGTGAGCAAATACCTTACCACACATATCACTATCATACTGCTACCAAACAAATCCTACTATACCGCCATTACCAATAATACTGCTACATAAGGACCTGATTATACAGCAGGAACACGACCACAAATTACCACCACATATTGACTGAATAATACCTCTACACTATTACTGAATAAAGATCAGTATACAAAGACCAATATTACCACTATACAGTGCCCCATATAGTGGTATATACCAATGTACACAGGCTCTGCAGACTGTATATTACCACCATACAGGGACCATATAGTGGTAGATACCAGTGTACACAGACTCTTGCAGACTGTGTATATTACCTCCATACAGTGCCAAAATTGTAAGATACCAATGTACACATGCTCTACAGACATACGAGTGATTATACTGCTATTACATATTGTGACTCACAGGTGACGTTTCTCTGATGAGTCGTTGACTTTCCCTTTTGTTCTGCATCTGGTCCAGACAACTGTGATGACATCTCCTGCCGCCACTCATCCCGGCAGATTTGGACACAAATATCTTAGAATCCTCACTTTTTCAGCTCCTCCATCACTGTCCCCCAACTCTGTATAACTTCCCAGGTGCGGGATAGCCCCTACAGGCCATAGCTTAGGGTATGTATATATGTGTGTGTATATATATAAACAGTATATATATAATAATAAAAATAAAAAATATACTATATATATATATACCTGTTTAATGTACCCACCTGTGAGTAGTATATACACCTATCTGTGTGTGTTATATAACTATATATATACTATATAATTAGAATATCCTATAAACTCCTACCTGTGAGTATATTTACCTTCCTGTGAAATATATTATATACACACACCTACCTACCTGAGTGTATATATACACATTCCAGTGAGTATATATACCTACCTGTGTGTGTAATATATATATATTTATATATATAAATATAAATAATAAATATATGTTATAATATATATTTGTATATATATATATATTATATATAAATATATATAAAAAAATATGATATATAAAACACACACACCTACTTGTGAGTATATATAATCCTACCGGTGAGTATATATACCTTCCTGTGTGTATGTATGTGATTAAGTATATAAATAAAAATATATAAATATAATATATAATATATTGTAAGGGATCAGCTCGGTGGATGGTAAGGACAGGAACCAATCTTTAAATCTGTTTAAGGAGTGACAGGCGTTATTTCAGCCTCAAACACACAGCATCTAACCGTTGGCATACTTTCAGCCAAAATGAAGGAACACAAAACAGTCTTTACAGTCCGTGTGGGACACTTTTTACAGTCCTTTGGAACCAGATAAGCCTCCGGCTTCATTGTCTCCAGCTGATACTGGCGAGTGGGGTCTGTTCCTGGAACTCTTCAGCACACCTGCTCTCTTCCTCCACTGCACAGACACATCACCTCTACCCACCTGATCTCAGTCTTACATACGGCAACCAAACACCGGCCTGGACCCTGAAGATTGTGGGAGCAGACACTCCACCCAACTCTATGACTGCTCCTGTGAGAAACTAGACCCAGACTACCAGCATACTAACAAAAACGTGTGTCACAACCTACCGTATGCTGACCACCGAAATTACAGGATTTCACCTCACCAACGCCAGGGTCCATGGTGACACAAACTCTGGTCCACCACCACAATCCCCTCTGTCCCTCTTACTCTCTCTCTCTTCTATATATATGTAATTATATATATATATTATATATTAATATATTCGTGAGACGTGGACAGGCCCAATGTTTGACAGAAGATATATTTCTCCTTGAATTCTCTTCCTAAGCGGCTTTGGGAGTAAAGTGGAGCTATGCGGTGGCCCGAGAGCCTGGGCTCAGTGGAAGGAGGGCCGACAGATTAGGATGTCATAACACTAAGTATTTACTGACACGTCTTGTAAGTGTAGGGCGGCTCCAGTCCTCCTAGTCTGGGTCTGCCTTACTGGAGTGGTCAAAGAGCCGGGTTGGGGTACCACTCCCACCACCAGGTGAAGGCTGGTGACCAGCCAGTAAAAGCCTGGGTCAGCAGGCCTGTTGCAGTGTCTGCTGTTATGCTCTGTGTCTCAGAGGATAGACCCATCGTGAAGAAGCCCTGCTGTAAGTGCTCAAGCTGTGTCAAGTACTAGTCAGGGAATCCTGTGTCTAGTAAGAGCCCTGCCCGAACAGGACTTATTTCTGTTGCCTGAAGTTAAGCTTGTTTTGATTCCCGTTTTTGGTGCAATAAACCCGGCAACACATGGACTAAAAACTGTAAGTTGTGTCTCTGTCCGTCAGATCCCTGGCTGCCTACCTTTGCCGTCCCCCTCACATAGGTGCCTCGGACACAAAAGAGACAAACACACGTTTGACAGACCTTTTGCTGAGATCCCATGTCCTGGGTAAAGCCTGCAACAGTGTCTAAACCAGAGTCTGCAAACATGGATTGAAACCGCTGAAACAGTTAATCCAGGCCACACCACCCCCCAACTGAAGACTGCAACCAGCAGAATGTGCCACGAGGGGCCATGCGAGCTCAGGCTGAAACTAATGCTTTGATGGATAGAGGCTAATCGACTCGCCTGCTTGAGCAAGCAACACATTAACACGCAGCTGCAGGAGCAAGTCCAAGCCGTGGCCCAACGTTGTGCAGGGACGTCAAGCTTACTTCCCGCACCATAGCTGCTTTATATACGATCCTTTGCCAGAAGAAGACGCCCACAGACGACGTTAGGCCTATCTGGCTGTCTTTGAATGGGTGGCAGATGCGGTGAGAGTCTACCTTGTGCTCACTGGCTGATGTTTGGCGCCTTTTCTGACCGGAGAATCCCACAGAGTCGTAATTTGACCTCAGCGAGCAGGATGCCAAGGACTATTCCATTAAAGGCTGAGAATCCGGCCCCTTGGGGTAAACACCAACGTGCGGCGCTCAACGGTACCCAACAGTACCTTCTCTGACCACCTGCCATGCCTTGGCCCGAGGGTGGTACACCTGGTCAACCCAGTGAAAAAAGTGCTAATGGCCAGAGGATTAAGACGCTGCCCACCCGATGGGGAACAGGTCGTTATCTGGACAAGTACTTCACGATCAGTTGCCCCAGAGATCCAGAGCCTAGGTAGGAACAAGGGGACCCTAAAGGCCGGAACACCTCATCAGCCACTTGAGATGTATAAAGCCACTGAGGACCTTGCTACAACTGGCTCCTTCTGGACGCTCCAACCCTGGGAATAGCAAACCGCCTGGATGTCTGGTAAGGCGGTCCCATATCAACAAGTGGTGAGAAGTGTCCCAAGGAGGTGGCTCTATAGAGGGAGATACATACGGAGGAAGAGGAGCGGGTCCCAACTGGACAGTCCGTGCAAGGGCAGAGCCTCGGGGACCGAGCACATGTTATGTTGGGCGTGTAGTGGCCCTGGCATGTGCTGCGAACTGTCCCCTTACACTAGGCCATGGACCGTGATACGGTCTAGACGGAGGTCTTTGTTTGCCCGCCGGTAATGCTCTGCAGAGACTGTATTGGAGACTGATCACACAACTCTGTCAGATAAAGGTGATACTTTCCCATGACAGATCTACTGGATTCCGGAAGTCTAGGTCACACTGGTGCATTGCCACCTGATCGACCCCACATCATCTCGGGATGTGTTATTGGGGTCCGTGCGTCCACAGACAACCAAAGCTTTGACCCTACTGCTCAAGTGAAAATAGAGACTACTTGTTTACTTGCCTCTCAGAAGTGGCGTAGTTAAGTCTCTCATGCACACAGTGATCCTGGGATAATTTTCCCCTTATTCTTTGATTTGTGGCGAAAATGTTAACGTCTACGGTAAAAGTTAATAGTGATGTTCAGGTATGTCATGTTGACCCAGAACCTTTTAACACTGATGCTACAACTCCTTCATTAGGGGAGACCACAGAGGGTTATGATAATTTCCCCCTAGCAGTTCTTGCTGGTGAGACGGAGAAGCAGGAGGAAGTGGCTGCTATGCCTGATTTAGAGGTCTCGCGTCATAACTTTGGGACGGCCCAGCTTCGAGATCCCACCTTAGCAAAAGCTAGGGAAAAAATGTTAAGGTGGTAAATGGGGACCTCATTCCCAGGGTGGCTGGTACGGTGTATCCGCATATGGCAGTCACTCATGACCTACTGTACCAGGTTGATAAAATTCAGGGGGAGGTGGTGGAGCAACTGGTGGTACCACAAACCTATCGGAGAATGGTCTTGGACCTGCCATAAAACATGGTGTAATGGAGTGGCACTATAGCACTGAAAAGACATAGAGTGCGCATTCACCATAGGTGAATTTGGCCAGGCGTGTTTACTGATTGTGAATCGGTACTGTCGTCCTGCCCAGTGAATCAAGTTGTTAGCTCCAATGCCCCATTTTCCGAGCCCTCTGGTGCACAACCCATCATAGAAGTACCCTTATGAGAGGATTGCGATGGACCTAGTGGCCCTCTAATTAAAAGTCC
Organism: Phyllomedusa bahiana; assembly: GCA_025379985.1. Classification (NCBI taxonomy): domain Eukaryota; kingdom Metazoa; phylum Chordata; class Amphibia; order Anura; family Hylidae; genus Phyllomedusa; species Phyllomedusa bahiana. The sequence goes on from JAODAL010067000.1 coordinate 5,841, forward strand.
TGCACAGGCCAACAGTAATACTAGTAGAAATTAGATTGTAGCCACCGCGATACCCCAGAGGCTGTGCCTTTGCAGAACACTTCGTCTAAAAAAATCGCGAAGAGCAGTTCCATGTGTTTTTCTCGTACGGGTAAACCCCGAAAGAGATCCTCACCGACCAAGGAACTTCCTTCATGGTCCAGGGTCATGAAGGAAGTTGTGCAAGTTACTGAGCATTAAACATCAGCCACATCCTATACCACCCGTCAAACGGATGGACTTGTTGAACGATTCAACAAACACTAAAAAGTATGCTAAAAGAAGGTGGTCAGTCAGGATGAGAAGGACGGGGACTGTCTGCAGCATATTTGATGTTCTCAGTCAGGGAAGTTCCACAGTCCTCGACAGGGTTCTCCCCTTTTGAGATAGTCTATGGATGATGTCCACGGAGACTCCTTGAATAGGCCAAGGAGACCTGGGAGCAAGAGACTCACCCCCTACAGGAGCGTAATTGTACATATTTCCCTGAGCAGGACGTGAAACAGCAGATATGCCATTGTCAGGGAACATTTAGAACAGGCATGAGAGGCCCAGAGCCGGGTTTAAAACCGATCTGCCAAGGTAAGGAGCTTTAACCCTGGGGATCGGGTGCTAGTGTTGGTTCCTGGCAAAGTGGCAAGGGCCCTATGAAGTTATTGAATAAGTGGGAGAAGTGAATTAACAAATGTACCATCCCGGTAGACGTAAGCCAAGCAGTGTAATCATGTTATTTACTTAAAGCCTTGGGAAGACAGGGAGACCCCCTAACTGCAGTGAGCACCCCTGATCGGGTGTTCCAGAGGTTTAAGTGTATTATTATTATTATATTATTATTATTTATTTTAAGCGCCATTGATTCCAGGCCGTCTGTACATTTCGAGGGGTTTACATACATTACATACGTGAAACAGATACAGTGCTAATGACAATTGGCACGACAGGAGGGAGAGAGGACCCTACCCGCGAGGGCTTACAATCTACAAGGAGGGGGAAAGAGCAGAGTGAGGGGCATACCTGTCTGTGGAGGAAGTAGGTTACAATTTTAGTGAAGGTTATAGGCAAGCCTGAAGAGGATGGGTTTCAGGTTACATTTAAGAAGCTGTTGCAGAGTGGAAGAGAGTCTGATGGTGTTGGGGCAGTGAGTTCCAGAAGTGTGGGTGAATGCACGGAGAAGTCTTGGAGACGGTTGTGTGGAGGAGCTGAAAGGGGATAGCAGAGGAGAGGTCCTGTTGAGAGCGGAGAGTGCGTGAGGGGAGATATTAGGAAATTAGGGCAGAGATGTATGGAGGGGAGAAGGTCATGGAGAGCCTTAGGTCAAGGATAGTAGCCTTGAAATGAATTTCGCTGGCAATGGAAGTCAGTGAAGGGATTGGCAGAGGGAGAGGCAGAGGAGTGCGTAGGATGAGATGTGGATAAGACGGGCAGCAGAGTTAAGGATGGATGGAGGAGCGACGATGCTAGCTGGGAGGCCACTGAGAAGGATGTTGCAGTGTATCAGAGTCCCTGTCAAAGTCTCAGAAGCAGGAGACCCTGGAATTCATACAGAGAAACAAGGATGTGTTCTCTGAGGTACCAGGAGGACTAAGTTCATCAAACAAGACATTGACATGACCCAGTGAATAGGGATCATTTGAAACTTACCCACCGGGTCCAGAGCTCGAAGACAGGCCATATCTGAGGAGGTCAAGAAGATGTTAGATGTTGGGGTGATTGAAGATTCACGAAGCGAGTGGTCAATCCCTATTGTGCTCATCCCAAAACCGGATGGCTCATTATGCTTCTGTAATGATTTCCGGAAGCTTAATGAAGTCTCAAGGTTCGATGCGTACCCAATGCCAGGTAACGACGAGCTACATGAGAGTAAGTCATGCAAGATATTTTTCTACTCTTGACCCTACTAAAGGCTACTGCAAAGTTCCCCTTACAGAGCAAGCAAGAGAGAAGACGGCTTTTTGCTACAATGGATGGGCTTTCCAGTATGTCTGCCTGCCATTCGTTGCATGGAGCTCCGGCCACCTTCCATAGGTTAATGGATTCATCCTCGAGCCCATCGTCGATATGCATCGCATATCTGACGACATCATAAACTTAGGAGGACTGGTACAGCCATCTACCGAAGGTACAGGCCATACTTAATTCACCTTAGGGAGGCCGGGGCTAACAGCAATCCCTAAGAAATGCGCTTTTAGGACTGAAGGAAGCCGGTACATGGGTACATAATAGTAGGGGTGTGATAAACACCCAGGTTAATAAGAATGGATGCTATACAGGTGGCCACAACCCACAACCAAAAGGCAGGTGATGGCCCTTTTTAGGTATCGTGGGTTACTATTGTAGGATTCATTCCTAAACTTGCCAGAATAGCAGCCCCGGCTATCCGACCTGACAAAAAATAGTAAATCTGTCATGTCACTTGGAACCAGGCAGAGAGGCATTCCAAGTGCTGAAAACAGTCCCTGTAAAAGACCCATACTGATCACCCCAAATTTTAAAAAGGCTTTATTGTACAGACGGATGCGTCTGTAAGTGGGACTGGGTGCAGTCTTTCTCAGTAGTGTAACGGAAGAAGAGCACCCAGTAACGTGCTTAAGTAGGAAGCTCACTCCGGCATAAAGGAATTATAGTATTGTGGAGCGAAGGTGTTGGCCATCAAGTGGGCCTTAGAATCTCTTAAGTATCACTAGGTTGCCACTTGAGGTCGGTCACAGACCACGCACCACTAACTTGGATGTCCCAAGCAAAGGAGAAAAATGCCAGGGTCACCAGATGGTTTTTGACACTGCGGAATTACAGTTTTCTGTAGAACATAGGCAGGAAGGACTGCAGGGCAATGCTGACTCATTGTGGGGATCAAGGAACACTGTTTTGGAAGAAAAAAGTGTCCAAACCCCACAGGTTCTAACATAGGGGGAGGGTATATGATACATGTGACAGCGCATTGTTGACAGAAGATAATTTCTCCTGGAATGCTCTCATGCTGCTTTTGGGGAGTAAGTGGAGCAATGCGTGTCACCGAGAGGCAAGGGCCTCGGTGAAGGAGGGCGACATATTAGGAGTCAGTAAACACTAAGTTACTGACACGGTCTGTATGGGTAGCGGCTCCAATCCTCTTAGTCTGGGTCTGCCCTATCTGGAGTTGGTCAAAGAGCCGGGTGGGTGACCAATCCCATCCCCAGAGAGGCTGGTGTCCAGGCCTATAAAGCCTGGGTCTGCAGGCCTGTGCAGTGTATATATATATATATATATATATATACCTATCTGCCTGTGAGTTTATATAGTCCTACCTGAGTATAAAAACAGCTACCAGTGAATATATATGTGTGTATACATATATACACCTATCTGAGTATCTATACCTACCTGTGAGTTTGTATGTATGTGTGTGTAGATATATATATATTTGTACCCACCTTTGAGTGTACTTACATACACCTACCTGTAAGTATATTTATACCTGATGTAGATATCTTTTTCTTAGCAACCTCTCTGTCTCCCACGGACCTGAAAACACAACCAGGCAGCTGCGATTCATCAAAAGATTAGAATATTTTATTATGGACTGACATGATTTTTTAAAGGGTATAGGCGTGATCATACAGAGAAGTAGGCATATTACAATCCAATCAAAAGATAAGAATATAGCATCAGATATAGGTTACAATCCAATCCGTGTCTTAATGTAAAGATACCATTTAATTATTAAAATCATGACACTCCCCCCAACTACCAAAAAATAAAAAATGAATACTCTGACATCTGGTCCTTAGTTACACTAACTAATAAACTTAAACAAGCAGCAGCTATACCTTTTAATCAAATGCACGGCCTTCTAGACTATCTCTAACCAATAATAAGAATGTGAGCGGAACAGAACATGTCCCTTGTATCCTAGTCAAAAATTCATACAGAATATAGAACAAAGAATTAGTTTGAAGAAGACAAGATGTAAGCCAAAAATTAAAATTGCAAAAATTTATCAAACTTATTTTCAATTCTGTTCATTCCTCCTCTCAGATAATTTTAAATCATATTAAATCAATCATATTACCCCTGAGGTTTCATCAAGAAAGGGCATGACATTTGTTGGTTAACGCCGCATCATTATCAAGTTAATATACATACATTTTGTCCTTTGGACCCGTTTGGGGCCCCTTTGAAAACTTTTCTCATGAGTATACCGATACCTTTGATCAAGATCAGATGAAGAGGCAAATAATCACAAATTTGGGTGGTGAAGTGGGCATTCCACCGAACCACCCAGAGATGGCCACTGAACCAATTGAGCTGGGTAAAGCCATGCGAACCACTGTCCTTCTGTACCTATATCATGTCAGCCTCGGAATTAATTTCTAGAGTACCAATATCTTGTGGGCGTGTAAGTCACTCTCACTGAAAAATATGAATCTACAATAAATACAGCAGGCACGTCCCGATAGTGGCGCCAAACCCCGCCCCTTTGAGGCGTTGAGAAAATCTAAGACTAAGATGTGTAGATTTATCACTTGGGCATGGAACTTGGTTTGGCTGTTAATATCTCAATGCATCAAAAAATCTCATCAGTGATGGTTGTCAAAGAGTGACCCAACTGTTCAATAATGTGTGCGTTGTGTAATCCCTATTAAACTTCCTGTGATCGTCATGCATTTAAAGCGTAAAATATGGATTTGAGCTTGTTCAGAAGTGTTTCTGATTACTTCCGCCCTCATTGCGATCGTATGTCTGGAATATTAGATCAGTATTTGATATCATCGGTGCAGCGGACCATGTAGCCATTGTTCAGTCTGGCAATAGTACAAGCAGCGACCCATTGTGTGATAAGAAACATGTATGCATTAGAACCACATACAAATATATGTTACCAGGAGAATGATGTGGTCACCTCCTAAATTCGTGTGAATAACCTGTTAATGCAATTTCGGATGCCATACCACAGAGTGGTTGGATTCTAGGGATGGACACCAAATATGTGAAAGAGTCCTTTGACTGGTCTTTTACAACTCATGGTACAAGAGTTTAACTCTGAAATAATCACAATTCTGTAAATGTTTGTGAAGCTCCTGCATTGAGTTGATAAGTTATCCAGTGAATGCAGAGGTGATTGTCATGCACCTGTTCCAAGAGGTTCTGAATTGTGCGAAATACTACCTCTAGTGTCACAAGTCGATAGAGGAATGTAAGCAAATCTGTGTTTGTGGTGTTCACCCTGTTACATCTTAAGAGGAGTGAACCCACCCCACATATGGAAAAGACATTGGGGTTTACTGTTGTAAGGTCACGACAGCAACCCCCCAAGGGGGTGATGCCCATCCTGCTATGGGAAAGAAACTCTTGTATTATCAACCCTGGTAAGCCTAATTACCTGGGAAAAGTGTAATTCATTTTCTCCTAAATATTTCTTCTAGGGGAACATTATCTATGAATGGCATAGATATGTGATGATACCTGGTGAATGGTGTACATATCCAGCAATCCTTTAAACCTGTGCGTTTGTGCTATGGTGTTGTGCAATTTAAGTAACTTATTATCCTTTTCATGTAAATGCTCATTGTAATTCTCGTTTAAACCATCACACAGATTCTATTTGACCATACCACCTATAATACGCACCTAGCCTCATATCCGTAGGTTTGCAAGAACTATCAATGCAATTAATATTGACATATGTGTTTCTAGGTTCCAGGATAGTCGTTATCATCCTCACTCTCACCTGTGGCATCTCCTGCCCATAGTTTGGCATAGTAATCTTCGCTGAATGCAGAGCCAGTGAATTCCTGTGAAAAGGCGCAATAAGAACAACAACCAACCATCCTCCCACCAATACAAGCCAAAGTTCTTGGTGCTGGGTTGAGGGCCAAGTAATATATTGGATACAGGAGGTGGCATCTCGATCTACTTTTCTCACGCATGGAAGGGTAACAGTTTTTTTTCTTTTATTCCTTCAGCGCGTCTTTTGGTGATGGCTTATGGCAATGCCACTGTCAGGAGCGTAGAGCTCAGGAAAACTTCTGGTTCACAGTCTGGCTTGACCAGGAGGAGCAGTAGTAGCAGCAGCAGTGGTAACTTGCATCCGTCTCGAAGGGGGTTACACTTTTGCAGTGTGGACGCCATGGATCCACGTTACCTCACCTTCGACTTTCATACTTGAAGTAGTGGTCATCAGAACTTGAAATGGACCGCCCACCTTTCTGAAAAAGGAACCAGATGTAAAAATTTGGCGAATCATAACATTATCTCCTGGTTTGACGTTGTGACAGGCAAGAGTAGGGGACAGGTTGCCAGGTCCCCTACATTGATGATGCAAAACCTTTAATAGTTTATGTAGTTGTAGCACATAGTCCACAAATAAGATTTGTAAAGTAATGTGCAGTCTCTGAGTATGAGAAGTGGTTATTAGGCAATTTTCCAAACAGAATCCTCATATGGAGATAGTTTGGAGCACCCCCTAGGGGTACGACGCATGTCCCCCAAAACAAGAGGTAAGCATCAATGCCACTCATACCAGTTTTCCTGCAACATTTGCTAGCTTTTCTTTGAGGGTGCGATTATACCTTTCGACCTTGCCACTCGCCTCGGGGTGATACGGGGAGTGCAACTGTTGCTTTACCCCAAATCATAGCAACAAATGTTGAAATAATTAGCAGTGAATGCAATGCCTTAATCCTGGAAACAACCTTTGGGAAACATAACATCATACGAACTCTTGCAGATCTTCGCAGCAGCTGTGGTAGTCCCCCCCCCCCTTTTGAGATGAAGTGGGTATTCTCGACCACCCTGAAAATTGATCAACACAGACCAAGACATACGAAAACCTTCTACCTATGGCATCTGTATGAAGTCTACCTGTAGGATCTTGGCATGGGCCCCGTTGTGGATGGAAGGTGTGAAGTGGGTCCACACTGCACCTCCAGCGTTCTGTTGAGGCATTTTGGCAAGACAGAAACACCTTCTCTCTGCAATCACAGTGAAACCTGTGCACCCCAGTATTAAAAACCAAAATTCCCATCGCGTCTTACCACTATGGAAATCCATGCCGGCTTCAGCCACGCTGGCAAAAGATATCCTGTGTCCAAAACACCCATCAAAATTTGGGTCCCACACCACTGAACACTCATTCATCAATCACAGATCCCCCACTGAGCTACTTGGAAAGATCTTCTATGTAACGGGGTGCCCCCTTTTTTGCCCCCCGGGATGGAATTCACTTCAATTCCCCACAATATACAGAGGACCTGTGTACCTGCTGTATGCTGTTTGGGTTAATCCCAACCGTCCTATACTTACTATATGGTCATTTTAATCCGTAGCGAAAGGAAGCATCATGCCTTTTAGACCATAACCTGCTCTTTGCTGAAAGAGAAAACTGCCGAATTGGTTCTGATCACTTTTTGAATTCTGGGTTCCCCACTCTGTTATACTGAAAATAATTGTACAATGTCCTGTCCTATCATGTTGGGGGTGATACCATCTTATTTATAAATCCCACTTCCTGGGGGTTTTTTTTGTAATCCCCAACTTGTTTAGCTAACTGCAATAAATAATTGGGTCAAAAGGCCTTCCATGTCCCTCTTTTTTGGGCCTTAAGGACCGTAAAGGTTTAAAATTTCCCCTTCCGTTCCCTTTTCTTCAACTGCTTACTTGTCTTTCCCCCCACTCTTATATTTTTGGCAGCATCTTATTTTTAAAACCCTGCCCCATTAATGGCTTTGTGCATGTGTCCCATATGCGGGGGATGTACGTTAACGAGATGCGAGTTTTTAAAGGGGAGTTATTTTCTTGTAATTAAAGGGGATCATCCCCTAATTAGTGTTTTTCTCTTTGAGGGGTTTAACTACAGCCCCTTTGGGCCCCCTCAGAGTTTTTCCCCCAAAAATGGGCACTTGGAGTTACCGGGTTAACGGGGGGAAGCCCTGGGCAGGTCCAGGATATATTCCTGCAATAGCACTACTATTTTTTTGGGGGTTTGAAATGAGGGTCGCTCATTAGATCGGGTCAGGCTACTTGAAGCATCTTTACGATGCAACTGTAAGTTCTCTTTATTTAGACCGCAGCTCTGTTTTAAAAACGTAAACATGTCTCCCAGCATCATCTACAATTTCATTAGCTTTGTGGTTTATCAATACTTTTTTTGACGTACCACCATCTGAAGGTTTTGGTGATATCAAAGGTGTCAGTGTCATTTTTTTGATGGCTGCATGTTACGAGGTGTCCCCTAAGCTAACAACTGCGTTTTGGCTTCCCACCAATTGAAAAACTTTTCCATTCTTTCTTTTCTTTACAACAAAACTATCTTCTTAATGTCTCAAACCCCATTACCTTTTTTGAGGAAACTCAGGTATACACAATCCCTTTACTCCAAAAAATTATGTATGTCTACCCCTATTTTTTTAGCATAGGGGTCAAGGATTTCCTCCGGATTAGGATGTACTTATTCCTACGGGGGCACATAAACTGCAATTGTGACCCCCTTCCCCAAAAGTTTAGAAGTCCTTTTTAACCCAAAGGGAAAATATACCCACCTCGTCAGATGGACAAAAACAAATTTTTATAGCCCCTAAAAACCCCTTTCACTGGGGCACTCCTTGCTCATGGACACTTTCTTATTACTTAAAAAAGTTTTACATGTGGCGATTGTCTAGTACCTTGTTTAATCAACAATACAAGAAATTCTCAAATGAAATGTAATAACTTCTACTTTTATGCAACTTTTTATATAAACAGTTATACTAAAACAAGGAAATTTCAAGGCAAAAATAACCATATTACAACCCAAAAAAAAAAGGAAGAAAAAACAACAATAAAACAAATTTAAAGGCAAAAACAATCCAAACCCAAAACCTTTTGAATAAGCTAAAATATCTCAAAACCGCTTGGGGCAGCCCCCCCTAAGGGGAAAAAAAAACACAGGAAACAAAACAAAACAAAAGCCCACCAATAAAAACACTGGGTACAAGACAACAAAACAAAGTTCATAACAAAAAAAAATAATTATTTTACTTTTTAAAACAACACTGCAAATTTGACAATTTCTTTTCTCAACCTTTAAAATTTTACAACCTTTAAAAAAACTTTAACTCAAACCCAAAACCAAATTTATACTGGGGGAACGTGGAAAGGGAAAAAAAAAGAACCCCCACTCACAGCAACTACAGGATCCAACACCCTTTTTTTAGAACTTAGATTTTGTTTGCAAATCCACGGCAGCAGATCCCAGGGTTTCCAAAACAAGGGTGCTTTTCGATCCCTTCCCACTCCGGTATAGGGTTTTTTAATCCATCACGGGGGACCAAAAGAGATATACTTTTTTTTAGCAACCCCTCTGTCTCCCCCCGGACCGAAAAAACAACAATGCACTGGGGGATTCTATTTAAAAGATTAGAATACTTTATTGACTGACATGATTTTTTAAGGGTAAAGGCGGATCGACAGAGAAGTAGGCAATTACAATCCCAATCAAAGAAAGTATATAGCATAAGAATAGGTTACAATCCAAACCTTCTTAATTAAAAATACCATTTAATTATTAAAATCAACACCTCCCATCACCAAAAAAAAAAAATGAATACTCTGACATCTGTCTTAGTTACGGTAATCTAATAAAATCACTGCAAAATTTTAAAATATTACCAGGGTAAACAAATATCACTGCAAGGAAAAACCCAATAAAACATAAATTTTTTGAACAAGGGCACAAGTTGCCTAAACGCTTGGCCAAGCCCACTTTTTTTTCATGTTTGTACCGCCCACATGTTTTTTGAAAAAAATTACTCAATGGGGCCGCTGTGTCGGGTTAATGTTTCCGCCGGAGCCACTCTGATAGCGAAGGAGTGCAAACCCTTGAAGCCAGTTTTGGTACTGTGGACTGCAGTTTGTCCGCTCAGCACCGGGGGTAACGTACACAGGAATCTGCAAATGAAGCCAAAGAACTGAAGGGGACCATACATGCATAGGAACTGTGCTGGTTTTTTGACAATGGCATACCGGCTTCCCTTATAACATAAAGGGGCAGCCCACTCCACCCCTTCACACCACTTCACGCCTCTGGGATGGCACACCTCCTCTCCCTCGGACAGCCATTTTTGGGTGGGAAACAAAAGGGCCAAATTTCAGGGTAAATTTAGACAGAACTGAGGCCGGATACCACAAACCGATGGGGAAACTACGACCGGACCACACAAGGCCCCTTTGGTTTTTTCCCGTCCACCTGTGGGGTTTTTTTCTTCCCAGTGCCCTAAAAACATGGATGACAGCATGTTGTGAGAAGTTTCATATTTTAAAATAGAAACTGGGGGTGGCCGTGATGCATGGTTCCCCTAAATCCTTTTGAAATTTTTGGGGCCACCAACAGGGGACCCCTTGTTCCGGGTCTGAAGTCCAGTCATTTTGCTGAGCCATGCTAATGAATTTAATCTTTTGATCTGTCACCTCCTGAAAATATTCCTCCGGGCTTTTGTCTGCCAGTCTTGCTTTCTTCTGCCAAATTTAGGGTTTCCCTTGACATTACGGAATTTGATGTTTTTTGCAATCGAATTTTTTTAAAGTTAAGGGGGGGTGGGGTGGCTTTGTTTTTTTTTGCGTCAATTCCTCCAAGGGGTTTCCATGAGTGCAAGAAGGATTAAAACACCCAAATTTGGGGTAAAAACACCTTTCCACATAAATGGCCCAGAAAACTCTCCACCGTCAATAATGCTCCCAAAAAAACCACTCATGTTTTTTTCCCAGCAGGGGTTGCGGGGTTTTTTTTTTCCTATTTTTTTTTCTCACCTACACTCCAATACTATCCTTTTCCATGAAGCAAAACGTGACCATCAAGAAAACAACCTTTGCTAATCAGCAACAGGTTTTTTCATAGGGAAAATTAAAATTTTTTTGGGACTCTGTTTTTTCTAGTAATGTGGTTTAAAACCACTGCAAAACCTCATGCTGTGGTTTGCAACTGCAGTACTTCCATCAGCTCTAGGCCCCAAACAATAAGGGTTTGCAGAGGGGCAGTGACATCCATCCCCAGGGCCCAAACAGGACTGTTTTTTTGTCTGTCAAAAAATCATCCCCTTATACTCAAAAGCAGGAGAAAATTCAGACATCCAATCACACCTTACCTACCTACAGTTAGTGCACCACTGGGAATCCTCCCGACTACGGATGTCAGAATATAAAGGGGCATAATAAGTACCTGCTTGACCCTTTCTGGCCCTTTTCCCAAAAAACTTAATAAAAACTGCTGGGTTTTCCCCGCCTAAAAGCAAAATTAAATTTTACTTCTTGTTTTTTAAAAAAAAAATAAAAATAAAAAATTTTTTTAAATTTAACAAAAATTCTGTAAATCTTGAAGGAAACTGCATGCCTCACTATATTAAAGAAAAAATCACACAGCCCCATCAAAGAAAACCACACAAAACCGAATAACATCCAGGATGTCACAGTAAAAACCTTAATAATTACCAAAATCATGAGGGAACCTTCCCTGACCCACCAAATGGTTACCACAGTACAGCCAAAAAGAGGGGAAAAAGTTTTCCCTGTGGGCAATGTGTAAAAATTTTTCAAATTCTCATCTTGTTAACACAGATTAATTTACCCCGGGAGAAAGCCTTTTCATGTTTACATTGTGGGGAAACGTTTTTTGCGGATATCAAATCTGGGTTT
>JAODAL010067001.1:0-17501 GCA_025379985.1 Phyllomedusa bahiana
GAGCTTTTAAAATATATAAACAATTTATAATGACTAGGATTCTGGAGTAGGTCGTTGATCCAGGGATTTTTCCCGATTGCCAGTTTTGGAGTCGGGAAAGGGAAAATTTTTTCCTAAAATGAGGACAATTGGCTTCTACCTCATGGGGTTTTTTGCCTTCCTCTGGACCAACACTTTAGCACAACAGGCAGAACTGAATGGACGTCTTGTCTTTTTTCGGCCTTACAAACTATGTAACTATGTAACTATGTAACTATGAACAAGATACAGCAATGTTAATAGTGTTTCTATTTCTTACACTGGTCACCATGCGGCATACAGGACACATGTTTACTTAGCAGGTTGCTACGATTATAATGATTAACAAATTTGTTTAGTTTTTTTTATGTTTTACTGCTTTTACACAATAAAAACTTTTATTTAAAAATGAAACCACGTTGTTGCATCACCTTATTCTAAGAGCCATAGCTTTTTTATTTTTCTGTGTATGTGGCTGTTTTTTGAAGGATTAGTTTATATTTTTATTGGTGCTATTATTTGGTGACATGACTTTTTGATCGCCCTTTAATACGTTTTCTGGAAGACAGGATGAAAAAAATACTGCAATCCTGGTAGTGTTTTTTTTTATTTTATTTGTATTCCTTTATAGCATTTTCTGTGCAGTATACATGATTTGTTGATTTTACTCTATTAGGCGATATGATTACAATTTATATAGTTTTCTAAGTTGTTTTAATTCGTAAAACAATGTTAATGCATTGCTGTATTCTATGTGTATGTTTTACTTTATTTTGTTTTGTGCGTTTTAACTTTTTTTTTCTTACTTTTTTTTACTTTAACCTTTTTTTATCTATCTCCATTGGAGACTTGATGAGATCATGGATAGTCCGGAAGCCTTTGTTATGCTTCTGGGAGCTCTCTCCCTCTATCTCTCCATTAGCTGCCACGGTCACAATTGATTGCAGTATCTAATGGGTTAATTGGCCACAACTGGAGCAAGCTCTGGTCCCAGGTGGTACCACATGAAGCCAGCTATAATATACTGTCCTGAACATGCCAGTACATCCTTTTGAGTGAAGGGGTTAAAATATGATACATTGTGAATTGACCTTATGCCAACATCTTTTACTGTCCATGGTCTTGTAGAGTTATCCATCAATTCTGAGAACAAATCAATACCTTTGTCATTAAATACTTAGAGGGGTTTTCTCACTACAATGATTGGTTTTTAAGATGTAGTGCAAGAAATTGAAGACTTTTTCTAAATGCAGTCACTCAGTTCCACCATAACCTCCAGCTTAGGGTGTTGATGAAAATACTCTTGGTGGTGTTTGGATGTCCTTGTACCTTTTTCCCACCTTTTTTCTCCTTCCAATGTTGCATATTTTAATATGTGAAATAGTTCTAGCTTTACTAGACATATATTGACAGACAAAATAATTAAAACCCATTAGCATTGCACCCAACAAAGGTGCCAAAATATCAATTATAAATATATTTTATTTAACCCCTTAACTCACCTGGACATATGGGTACGTCCTGGTGGTGTTAAGGAACAGCCGCTGGGTGTTAGCTGCTAATTGAAACTAACACTTGATGGTTACAGCTCAGCAGTCACCACCATCCTGCGCTGTTTAGCTCCTTAGACACCATGGCAAAGATGGCTAAATCAATGAGAACCGATGCTGCCACCATTCCTCACTTCAGTCGGGGCACCCGTGGCAAAATCGCGGTCCCCCTATCAGTGAACATCCCAGCTGGAAGCCTTATGAAGGCTTCCATCGCCGCCATATTTTCTGTTACTACTTCCTGCCATAGGCAAGAGGTAGTAAAACCGCCATCTTTTGTACAATCGAATGCATTGTTTATACAATACATTAAGCTGTATCAAAGATCACTCCCCCTAGTGGTGAAGCACCCTAGGGGACACAAAGTTAAAGTAAAAAAAAAAATGCTTTAAAGTGTTAAAAAAAAATTAAAAGTTCAAATCAACCACTTTCGCCATTTTACAAATAATAAAAGTAAAATAATAAAAAAGTTGCACATGTTTGGTATCACCGCATCTGAAAAAGTCTGATCTGTTAAAATATAACATAATTTATCCTGTTGCAACACCCCCGGGTTTTTTTGTCAATTTTACCTCCCTAAAAAAATTTGGGAAAAAATTAATCAAAAAAATCCCATGTTTCCCAAAATGTTTAGCAAAAAAAAGTTTCCTTCAAAACCCCAAAAAATACCTCCCTTTACTCACGCCATAAGGGGTTAGTACAGAAAATTTATTGGGTTTTAGATAGTGTTGAGCGATTTTTAAACCAAAGTTGAAATCGGGAAATTTTTAGTTGATCGAAATTTTTAGATCATCGATAAATTTTGGTTAAAATCTGTGCATCATCTTTTAAAATCCGCCTTTTCGGGGGCTTCCGGGCCCTTTTGGGGCCAGGGGAAATCAGCTTTCTAATAGACAAGGGTGAGATGTTGTGGCGACGTTTATGGACTTGGGGTGTGTTTTGGTTGCGTTGGCTGGAAAAAAACAGATGACCTCGTTTTTAAAAAGAACAGGGGCCCTTCCCTTTTATGATCAGTGTTCCCGTCAGCGGGTTTATACATTTGGAAGGCCCTGGCCCCGTGCCAAAAACTCCGACGAAAAAAATTTATTCTTTTTTCCCCAAAAGAAAAACTCTTTTGTTACTGTGACATTTTCAACTTGTTAGATCAGAGATTTTTAAGATTTTATGTAGTTTTAAATGAAATTTTAAAGGGGCATTTTACCCCCCTGTTAAAAATTTAAAGGGGGGGAGCCGGAAAAGGGGGGGCCCCCGGGCGAACCAGACAAGCTTTTAAAGAAAACTGGAAAATAGTTTTCCCCCAAAACTTAGTTTAGACATTGCACTGCAAAGCTTTAAATTTTTAAAGTTTTCTATTGAAAAAATTTCCCGGAAAATTGGGGAGCCTGAACTTATATTAAAGGGTACAATTTTCCCAGTAAAGCCCGGTCTCTTTGTTAGGTGCCAAACTCCACCCTTTTTTTTATCAGTATACATTTCAGATAGGTGTTTTTTTATTTAATTTTTTTCCCATTTTCCCGCTTTTTTGATATAGCCCCCCTTGCGTTAAAATTTGAATCCAAACAATTTTGTAGTCAGCACAGGGAAAAAGGGGCCAAAAAAACCTTTTATTATCTGAATATATTTCAGATACGGGGTTTTTCAAAAATTTTGGGGAGTTAAAAAAGCCTTTTTTCATTGGGCACCCCTTTCACCATAAAAGTGAATACAGCCCTTTTTTTAGACCCCACAGGTGAATAGAAAGGTTTCCCAAAAAATAAACCCTTTAATTTTCCCGGGAAAAACATTTCCGATACGTGTTTTTTCCACTTTGGCACAGTACAAGCTTTGTTGAAGAAAAAACTTTGCAGTTTAAATGTGAAACAGGGAATTTTTGTAGTTTACCCCAGGGAATTGATGGTGCCCCCAAAAAAAACCTTTTATTATCCGAATACATTCAGATACTTTTTTTTTCACTTTTTTCGCAGTACAGCTTTGTTTATAGACTACTTTTGCCAATTAAATTTTAATACAGCAATTTTGTAGTCACCACATTTTTTTGAAAGGGGCCCCAAAAAATAAACCTTTTTTTTAACCGAAAACATTTTAGATAAGTGTTTTTTCACTTTGGCGCAGGCCAGCTTTGTTTTATGATCTACTTTGCAGTTAAATTTGAATTTCCGCAATTTTGTTTCTTTCCCCCAGGGGAAAATTTAAAGGTGCCAAAAAATAAACCCTTTTATTTTTCCGAATACATTTCCCGAAAACGTGTTTTTTTCACTTTTTGGCGCAGGGAAATTTGGTTTATAAAAATCTACTTTTCAGTTTAAAAATTTTAATACAGCAATTTTGGGAGTCACCAAAAGGTGAAAATTAAAGGTCCCCAAAAAAACCTTTTATTTATCCGAATAACCCCTTTTAGGGTAAGTGTTTTTTTTTTACTTTGGGGGGCAGGCCAAACTTTGTAGATAGATCTACCCTTTTCGGTTAAAAATTTTTAATAACCCGCCAATTTTTTAGTTTACCAAGGGGGGAATTTTAAAGATGCCAGAAATCCTTTTAATAACCGGGAAAACATTTCAGACAGGTGTTTTTTTTTACTTTTGGGCAGTTTAAGCGTTTTTGATAGATTTTACTTTGCATTAAATTTTGGGGAAACCAAACAACTTTTTAGTCACCAAAAGGTGTACCGATAGGGGGGCCCCAAAAAAACCTTTTAATATCCCCATTTTCATTTCAACAGTTGTTTTTTTTCACTTTTTGGGCAAATCAAGCTTTGTTTTATTTGATGTACTTTGAAATTTAAAAAAATTTAATCCAGCAAATTTGTAGTCACCACCGGTTTTACTGATAGGTGCCAAAAAAACCTTTTTTAAAATCCGTTTTCCATTTCAGTCAGGTGTTTTTTTTCCTTTTTTGGGCAGTCAAGCTTTGTTTTTTAGATTTTAAATTTTGGCAGTTTAAAATTTTTAAACCAACAATTTTGTTTTGATTTGGGGGGGATTTGAGAATAGCTGTTTATTTGCCGTCTTTTTTAAAAAGGGGACTTTCCAAAAACTTTCCTACCTTCTCAAAAATTTTTTTTATTTCTGACAAAGGAGCAAAATTCAGGTGGTTTAAACGAGCAAAAAGGGGGGTTTTGGACATGGAGGGAGAGGGACGAGAAAAGGTGCTCCTTCCAGTGCTGGCGACAACACGCATGCCAGCGGATCGTCAGTTGCAGGACCGTCAGGCCTCTCATTGCTGGGTCAGGCCTGTGAATCTCAGTAACGAACAGCGTCGCTAATCTGTCCTTCAGTTGGTTAATGCAACCTGCAATCCAGCAGTCTTACCTCCTTGTCCCCCCAGTCACGGCCACAAATGTCGTCATCAGCATCATCAGCATCCGTCCAACATGAAGCAGCCCGAATGTCAACTCGTGTACCACCACTGTGGATTAATCCATTTTCTAAAGACCTCTTTGATGACAAAATGCAGTTGGGGTCAAAAGGCATGTTAAAGATCAAGAGGCAAAAGAGGATGATTTTCTTTGCTCTGACGCCCAGTTACTGATGCCATCAGAGGAGGAGAAGGAAGCCGGTAAATCGGCAAAAAACCCAGGCGGCCCGGCAACGGCTTGCAGCCCCTCTTGTTGTAGCCCGCAGCTACTGGATGCAGAATGTCAGGACGACCAAGTCACCTGTGTTGATGATGATGATGACGACATTGTGGATCCAACGTGGTCTTTTCAGCAGAATTTGCTTGCGAGCGCTTCATCACTGGACGAGGAGGAAGACGATGGGGTAGTGTCAGTACGGGTCCCGAGGTCGGTCGCAGAAGTCCGCTGATATGATTCCGCCAGCCACGGTCAGCGGAAACCCCGCTCCTCGCTTATCGCCGTCAAAAAGGTCCAGCACTTTTCTCCCACCCACCCAAATAGAGAGTAAAATGCAGGAAATGGAGACCTTGGTGATTGATCAACTGGAGACATCTGTTGCGTCTGATTCACGTTCTTCAAATGTCACGGTGGAACAACATCAGCGACGTGACAGCAGTAGAGTGCCAAGTAGCCGTAGAGGCAGCAGCAGCAGCAGCAGCAGGCAAGATGGCAGAGGCCTAATGGGTGACCTCTGGCAATCTTTATTTACCACCTCACCAACGCATGCAATGCAGGTCACACATCCAACACACAGAGACCAGCTTATCATGGTGCACGACTATCTGCGTCTCAACACCGATGTTTTTGTATGTGTTCCGGACCCCATAAACTTCTGGGTATCCAAAATGGACGAATGGCCCGAGCTCGCTCGCCACGCCATAGAGGTGTTGTCCTGCCCAGCAGCCAGCGTCATATCTGAGCGGACCTTCAGCACAGCTGGAGGAGTCATTACAGACAAACGCATCCGGCTTTCCACAGATAATGTGGATCGTTTGACTTTCAGCAAGATGAATCAGGCATGGATCTCTGATGATGTTGTGGGGCCCCCAAATTTCCGAAATCCCCCGATTAGTTGCCGGTTACTTCACAAATTTCCCCTTTAAACAGAAAAGGTTTCCCCTTGAAAAAAATTTTTTTTTAAAAAGAACATTTTTTTACTGCAATTTTTTTTTCTCTTTTCCCAAAAGTTTTATTTTTCTGGTTTTGTGTGAGGAGACGTAAAAGGGCACAAGGGTTTTATGGGCAACACCGTATTTCCCTTTTTCTCCTTTATCTTTAGAAATTTTCGCTTTTTCCCAAAGGTTTTTTAGGTCAGTTGCTGTGAGATACAGCTTAATTATGGTTAGAGATGGGCGAATTTCCCGGGAAAATTTGTTTTCGTTCAAATTCGGCCAATTTCTCGGCAAAAAAAAAACTTCTTTTTCCCAAATTACTTGGGACGAAAACACGTTAAAAAAAAGCTTTTCCCCGGGTGCACCCGAGCCCCGCATGGGGCTATAGAACGTTGTTCCATGTTTTAAAAATTTCAGAGGGGAGGCCCGGTTTTTGGGCTTCATCACTGTTTGTTTTTAGTATGACACGCACCTGACTGCCGGCCCCCCTCTTAGAATCGCTTCCCCCCAATTTAAAATTTCCCCGGGGACTTAAAAGGGCCCAAAATGACCAAAAAAAATGAAGCGGGGAAAGTTGCCTGATAAAGTCATGCCAGAGAAAAAATGGAAAAAAAACAAGCTGAGAGCTCAGGGTGGGAACATTAAAGGGCAAGTGTGGGGGGTTGGGCGGCGGCAGCCCAAACAGCATGAGGTCAGGGCGTTGGCCCCAAAAAGACATTCTTGGGGGGGTGGCAAAAAAAGGAATAGGGGCCCCAGAGTGGACAATGGGAAAAGGGTGGAGGGCAGGGAGCAGCAGCATGAGGGCAGCAGTGGCACAATAACAGAGGTGGTTAGGGCACGGGGACAGCCAAAGCAAACCCGCATGGGTCGACAGTGGCAAAAATAGCAGAGTGTGTAGGTCCCCAGCAGCAGCCCCTAGCAGGGACATGAGGTCGACAGGGCACAATGACATGTTTAGTTCAGGCAGCAGAAAAAAGCAAACAAACATGAGGGGCAGGGCAGGGGCACAATGGGGCACAGTTTTGTAGGGGCACGGCAGGGGCCCCCAGCAGCAGCCCGCATTAGGGCAGACAGTGCACAATGACTTATGGAGGTGGCAAAAAAAAGGAGTAGGCCCCAAGTGGGACAATTTACACCAAATGTGGAGGGGCACGACAGCACCCCCCAGCAGCAATGAGGTCAAACAGTGGCACAATGAATTTTTGGAAGGGGCAAAAAACAGGAGTAGGGCCCCAAAAGGGGGGACCAAAGACAAAGGTGGAGGTCCAAAAAGGGAGCGCCACAGCAAAAACATTTAGGTTTTAGACCCGTCCAATGCACCTTTTGTAGGGCACGGCAGCAGGGCCAAAAAGCAGCAGCATGAGGCAGACAGTGGCAAAAATGACACAGGGGTAAAGGGGCATGGGAGCGCCACAGCAGCACATGGAAAATCAGGGGCAGTGGCACAATTTACAGGTGTGGGGGGTCACGGCCCGCAGGGAGCATGAGGGGAGACAGTGGCAAAAATAACAGGTGTGTAGGGCAAGGGGTTTAGCCCCAGCAAACGCATGAGGGCAGGGCGTGGGACCAAATGACAAGGGGTAGGTCACAGCAGCAGCCACAGCAGCACATGAGGGCCCGACAGGGGGCACAATGACGTGTGTAAGGGGGCACGGCAGCAGAAAAAGCAGCAGCATGGGTCCCGACAGTGGCCCAAAACACGTGTTAGGTCCCAAAAGGCAGCAGCCACAGCAGAGCACCCTGAGGTCAGACAGTGGACAATGACATTAGGAGGGGGGCAAAAACAGGAGTAGGCCAAAAAAGAGTGGGACAATGACACAGTGGAGGAGGTCACGAACAGGGACCACAGGGAGGAAGGGCCAAAGAATTTGGGGGGCCAAAAACAAGGGTGCGGGGGGCCCAATGGGCCCCAGGAAAAAATAGGTCAAAAAGGGCCAAGCCCCGGGGCCCACAGCCCGCAGGGTTTAGGGGCAGACATTGGCCCCAATTGGGCCCGTTAAAAGGTCATGGAAACAGCCACAGCAAACAGCTGAGGTTTAGACAGTGGCACCTTTACAGAGTTGGAGGTCAAAGGCAGCAGCACAAGGGGGAAAAGGCCCAATTTAGGGCAAACAGTGGCACAAAGACAAATTCCCTGGGGTTTTGGCAAAAACAGGAGTAGGCCAACAAGAGTGTGACAATCACAAAACAGTGTTGAAGGGGTCCCCGGGGGGGCCAGCCCCGCCACCAAGGCAAAGGGGAAGGCCAAAGGGGGGGTCCAAAAAAAGAGGCCCCAATGGGGCAAGAAAATGTGGAGGTCACGCAGCAGCCCCCACAGCACAAAGAGGTCAGGGAGTGGCACCAAAGACCCATTCTGGAGGTGGCCCCAAAAAAAAGGGGTAGAGGGCCCCAGAGTGGGACAATGACACAGGTGGAGGTCAAGGCAGCAGCCACAGCAAAAGCATGAGGTTTAGAAAAGTGGCACAATGACACAGTGTGTAGGTCAAGGGCCCGCACACCCAATCAAGGGGCCGCAAGGAAAGGGTTCCCCCCAACAGTGGGCAACAAGGGCACAGTGGGTGTAGGCACCGGCAGCAGCCACCCCAGCAAAGCCCCTTAATTTTTAGGTCAAAAAAAGTGGCCCCAATGGGAAAAAAGTGTGGGGGTCAACGGCCCCGCAGCCGACAGCAGGCCCTCAATTGGGGTGGGGGCCCCGGCAAGTTGGGGAACAATGACATTCTGGAGGGGGGGGGGGGGGGTTTTAAAAACAGGGTTTGGCCACAGTGGGGAAAAAATGGACACAGTTTTGGGGGGTACGGCAGCAGCCACAGCAGCAGCCTTTAGGTAGACAGTGGCACAATGACACAGTGTGGGAGGTCCAAGGCAGCCCCGCAACCAAGGGGAGGGGAGCCCTTTTAGGTCCGGGACCCAGGCCAACAAATGGACCGACAAATGTGGAGGCACGGCAGCAGCCCCAGGGAGCGCATGGGTCAGGGAAATGGCACCCAAAGACATTTCTGGGAAAAAAGGTTTGGGCCAAAAAAACAAAGGGGGTAGGCACCCCAAAAGTGGGGGAATAAAAGACACAGTGTGAGGTCACGGCCCCGCAGCCCCCTTTAAAGGCCAAGCCAGCATGGAGGGCCAAGGGCAAAGGAGGCACAATGGGACATTCTGGAGGGTTTGGGAAAAAAAGGGGGTAAAAAGGGGGGAAAAACACACAGGGGGTGGAAAAACAATGGGCACAGTTTGGAGGTCAAAAAAAAGGGGCCCAAAAACAAGAAAGGGGGGCCCCCAGCAGCAGCAGGGTAGGTCCGGCAGTGGCACCCAAAGAATTTTTAGAGGTGGCCAAAAAGGAGTAGGCCCCCATAGTGGGCCCAAAGAACAGTGTGGAAGGGCCGGGGAGCAGCCACAGCAGCAGCATGAAAGGGCCGCAGTGGCAAATGACATTCTGGGGGTGGGAAAAAAAAGGAGGGAGGCCCCAGAGTGGGATAATGAAACAGTTTTGGAGGGGCACGGCAGCAGCCCAGCAAACGCAAAGAGGTTTAGGCAGGGGGCACAATGACATTCTGGGGGTGGCAAAAAAAAAGGGGTAGGCCACAGAGTGGGACAATGACACAGTGTGGGGTCCCCCGGGAGCAGCCACAGCAACAGCATGATCAGGAGTGGCACAATGACATTCTGGAGGTGGAAAAAAAAAAGGAGTAGGCCCCCAGGTTTTTGGGCAATGAAAACAGTGTGGAAGGGCACGGGCAGCACCACCCGCAGCAGCAATTTAGGTTTAAAAACAGGGGGGCACAATGACACAGGTGTAGGGCAAAGGCAGCCACAAACAGCAGCATGAGGTCAGGGCAGTGGGGAAAAATGAAAAGTTTAGGTCACGGGAAACAAACAGCATTTAGGTCCGGGAAATGGCACAAGACATTCCCGGGGGTGGGAAAAAAGTTTTTAGGGCCCCAAAAGTGGCACAATGACAGAGAGTGGAAAGGGGCGGCCGGCAGCAGATGGGGGTCAGACATGGCACAATGACCCTTCTGGAGGTGGGCAAAAAACAAAAAATAGGCCCCCAGAGTGGCCCCCAAAGAAACAGTGGGTTTGGGCACGGCAAACACCACAAACAGCGGCATGGGGCAGGGAAAATGGGCACAATCAAATTCTGGAAAGGGGGCAAAAACAGGAGTAGGCCACAGGTGGCACAATGCAGAGGTGGAAAATGACGGGAGCGGAGCCCAAACCCGAAAGAGGTCAGAGAGTGGGACCAATAAACAGTGTGGAGGTTAAAGGCAGCAGCCCCAGCAGCAGCATAGGGGGCAACAGTGGGAAAAGTACAGAGGGTGGAGGTGGGGGCAATACCAGTCCCGGTAAAGAAGGTTGGTTTGGGAGATGGAGAAATGTCCCGCAGATGGGGTTTTATCCCGGCGGGGGGGCGGGATCAAATAGTGGCCCGGGCAGGTTGTTTTTAACCCAGGCTCCCTTTTCCCCAGTTTGAGTGGACGTCATGGCTGATGTAGTTGGGCCCCTAAGGGATAGTTAATAGGGGGCATATTACGGGTTTTTAAAAAAAACACGGTTTTTCCATCAAGTTCAACCCAAGGGGGGGGGAAATGGGGGGAAGGGGGAGAGAGACAAGGACTTTTTGTAAAACCTCACCCCCTGGTTAATTTTCCTTGGACCCACAATCATAACCAAATCTGCTCCAGTGTAGACCATATCTTTTAAACCCCCGAGCCCTCCACCAGCCAGGATCCGAATTTTAAAATGGCTTTTTTTACCATTAAAATTTTTTTAGTTTTCCCGGTAGGTATTTTTAAGCCCTTTTTTTGAAAACTCTCTACATTTTTCCCGCCCGTGACCAGGCCCCCAGGTAGGGTATTCCCCAAATTTTACAGTTCTTTCAGGGGAAAAATGCTTTCTCCTCTGGAAAAATTGAATCCTTTTTTCCTTTGTCGAAAAGGGGAAAGTCCTTTTTTGTCTTTTGGGGGGGGGCTTTAACCCTTTAAAAATTTTCCCCCTATTTTTTTGTAGGGGGCCCCTTTTTTATATTTTTTATAAATTTAAAACATGTCCCTCCCCAAAGCCCCTCTTTTCCAAGAACCCAAAAAAGTTCAATTCTACTAAAAACCCCTTTTTTTTAATTTAAAATAAGAACCCCCATTCCCCCCTTTTAATTTGGTTGCTCGCGGGTTGTCCCCTCTACTCCCCTTTTAAACTCTTCTATAAACTGGGGGCCAGAAAAATTAAAAGCAATTTTTTCTAAGTGAGGTCGGGGCCCCAAAGGGTTTATACAAATGGAAAAATTTTCATCCTTGTCCCCGGGGTCCATGCCTCTTTTAATACACTCCAATTAATTTACTTGCTCAAAAAGGGGAACCCGAATTTACATTGCATGCTTTTCTGGTTAAATCTATGATCTACCCAAAACCCCAGATTTTCTTCAACAAGCTTTTTCCAAGTTTTTTTCCCCCCGGGGCATTTTGATTCCTTAGATTTTTTTCTCCCCAGATGCAGAACCTTAATTTAACCACCCTTTAAAACCCCCTTTGCCAAATTTGGGTTTCCCCAACACTCAGTGTGTTTAAATTTTTGCTTGCAATTTTTTGAAACATCTTTCCAATTTGATTGCCCAACTAAAACCCCGCAAACTTGGTGTCATCTCAAAAATCGAGACGGTGCTATGGTCCCCTTTTTACTATATCTTTTTTGAAATAATTTAAATAAAGATGACCCAAAACGAGCCCTGGGGGCACAAACCCCTCACGACCGGGGACCACTCGAGTAGGGGTCATATACCACCACTTTGGGTACGATCTAGCAGCCCTTTTTTTTTATTTTAATTTTCACAAGTTTATCTCTTTAAACCCCAAAGGGGTTCTAGTTTTTCCCACCCAAAAGTTATGAGGGACAAATTTTCAAATTCCTTTTTTTCAAAAATCTTAAAAAAACAAAATCCCCCAAACTTTTCCCTCTTTCCAGAAATTTTTACTCACCTCCCTTTATAAAAAAAGAAAAACAATTGGTTTTGACAGCTTTGTCCTTAGTAAATCCTTTCAATAAACCTTTAAAAATATTGTGTTTTTTTCAAAAATCTCCTGTATATAGTCCCTTAGGGGCCCCTCAAAAATTTTTTTTTACAAAAAATTTTTAAACTTACCTTTTCCCCTTTAAATTTCCTTTGGGGAAGACTTGGAACCTTTTTTGAAGAAGGGAAAACAATTTTTCCTTGCGCCCTCCCCCCCTTGGGACTATACCCGCACCAGGGGAAACTCTTTAAAAAATCATTAAAAGGGGGAAGAGATAAACCGGCTAGCTCTTTTAAAAAACTCTTGGGGGGAAAGCCATCAGGGCCGGAGCCTTGTTAAAATTCAAATTTATTTAAAATTGGCTTTGACTTTTTTTTACACTGAGTGAATTTTAATTTTTAAAACAATGATGTATTTAAACATACTGGCACCCCCTACTTTTGGGGACTTGGCCCCCCCATTAACTCCTATTTCATTGACAGTATATACTGAGCCCGAAGAACCTTTTAGTTCCCCTGCCCTTTTCTTGGGGCACCAGTGACCCCGGGCCCCCCTCACAAATTTTTTGGGGCCTAATTGCTCTGACTTTGGTTTTTGGAATTTATATGCTTAAAAAGAATTTCTTTGGGGGTTTGTCCCTTTCTGTCCCCTTTGGCCCCCTGCCCTTTCATATTTAATTTTAGCTGCCTTTTTTCACTTTTTTAAAAGATTTTATTAAGTTCCTTTTTATAAAAATTTTTAAAAAGGTGATGCGACCCCTCTGACTTATTTTTTTTAAATGCCCCTTTTTTTAAGTTTTTTATTTTCCCTCTTTTAAAAAAGGTAGGAGCCATGTTGGGGTTTTGTTTTTGACGCCCATTTCCTTTTACCCATAAAAGGAAAAATATTTTGCAAAAAATTTTCCCAAATATATTTTAAAACTCCCCCCCCTTGGGGTTCTATAAACACCAAATTTTTAATTTTTTGCTCCCAGTCCTTGGGCCTTTTATTGCATCCCTCAAAAAGGAAAATTTTGGGCCCCTTTTAAAATAAATGTTTTTTTTCCCTTCCCCGCTCTGTTTTTTTTTTTTCCCAAAAATTTCCCCCAAAAATGAATTATATTATGGTCAGGGGGGGTTACCAAGTTTTCAAAAAACCGTGGGCCCGCTCCGGGCTAGTTTCCCCTTTTTTTAGAAAAGACCAAATCCAAACAGAGCATCCCATTTTAGGGGGTTTCCCCCACAAAATGCCCATAAAATTATCCTCTAACAGATTTAGGATTTTTCCTTCCCTTTTCAGTTTGGGGAACCGGGGACTCCATTTAATGCCTGGCAAAAAAGCACCCAATTTTTATCCCGTAACTGCCTGTGCTGCCCGCACCATTTGATTAAAGCCCCTCTGTTTTTTTTTATCTCCTCAGTGATGTTTGGGGGGGCTATAGATTACACCAAAAATTTAAAATTTTCTGGAAATTTTTCCCCCCTTTGTATTTCCACCCACAATGTTTTTCCCCTTTATTAGTTTTCTACCCCCCGTATTAAACCCCTTTCACCCTTTTCCTTCAAAATTATTCCTTACATACAGACACACCCCCCCCCCCCCTCCTCCCCTCCTGTTCGCCCCTTTTTTCCTAAAAAGATAAAACCCTTTAATGTTT
Source organism: Phyllomedusa bahiana (assembly GCA_025379985.1). Lineage (NCBI taxonomy): Eukaryota > Metazoa > Chordata > Amphibia > Anura > Hylidae > Phyllomedusa > Phyllomedusa bahiana. The sequence goes on from JAODAL010067001.1 coordinate 13,707, forward strand.
AAAATGCCCCCAAACCCTGGGGGTTTTGGGGTCCCCAAAACCAAAGTTTCAGCAATACCAAACCCCATCAATTTTTCTCCCTCTACACCCAACACCTCAAGTTCCCCCTTTTGGGTTTCAAGACCTTTTTAGAATTTTTGAAAAAGGGCATTTTAAGTTCCCCCTTCCCTTTTACACTTTTCCCCCCCAAAAGGGTTTTGGGTTTTAATTTCCCAAAATTTTTTATTAGATGGCTTTGGGAAAATACATTAACCGTTCCGTAGACAGCATTGGGGTTAAACGTTACCTTTTAGAAGACAGCAAAAGGGATTAAAAGTTTAAATGTTTAGATGACGGGATTCAAATTTAAATCTTCCTTTTTTGGGAATTGGCCAAAGGGGTTATAAAATTATTTTCCTTTTAGGGGGACAGCGTGAAAGGGTTATTTATTACACAATTTGTAATTACAAAGAAATATTTTTGGTACCCCATATCTTTTAATGCTGGTTTGGAAAAAAATGGATCTCCTTATCCACTGGTCTACTCAACCTCCCCCATTCCGCTTCTCCACCCGCTGATATAAGTCTGCCCACTCTCTAACTATTCTCTACCCATTCATTTTCTATATTGTCCCTCCCTCCTCATCACTAGTTTATAATACTCCCGCACCCCTTCTAGAATTCTTTCCCCAGCACAGCAGACCCCCTTCCATTCAAGTGCAATTTATCTGTAGAAAACAGATTGTACCCCAATGAAAAGTCAGCCCAGTGCTCTAAGAACCCAAACCCCTCTGTCCTACACCAAGACTTCAGCCATGCATTTAACTCCCTGAACTCCCGCTGTCTTTCCTGAGTAGCGCATGGCACTGGCAGTATTCCGGAGAACACAACCTTGGAGGTCCTTCCCTTCAGCTTTGAGCCTAGTTCTTTAAAATTATTCTTTAGGATCCTCCACCTACCGTGTATTCTGTCATTGGTTCCAACATGGACCACAACAGTCATCGCCAGCCCCTCCCAGTAATTTATCCACCCAGTCCACCACATGCCGAACCCTGGCACCAGGGAGACAGCAAACCATTTGATTGAGGCGGTCCTGGCGACAAATTATTCTATCCGTGTGTGGAAATCCTGGCCAATCCACGCCTGATTCATCTTGACAAAGGTCAGTCGTTCCACATTTCCCGTGGACAAGCGGGTTCTCCTTGGGGTAACGATGGCCCCCGCCGCACTGAACACCCGCTCTGATGCCACACTACTGGCCGGGCAGGACAGCTTCTCCACTGCAAACTCGGCAAGTTGCGGCCACACATCCAGTTTGGCTGCCCAGTAGTCCAGCGGATCTTCTAACTGGGGTGGCAGAGTGCTTTCCAAGTAGGCCACCACCTGTTGGTTCAGGGTCTGCTCCAGGTGCTGCTGCTGCTGGCGACTACCCTCCTCACTAGGCGGGTGAAGGAAGCTGCTCATCCGTGACTCCAGACTTAGGTTGCTGCTGATGGAGCTGGTACTGCTCCGACCCCCCCCCCACCTTCCCCGGCAACCGCGGCAGTAGTACGTGAGCGCTGAAGAACCCCCCGGTCAGACCTGTCAGAGGAGGGACGATGCCGCACATGGGCAGCGGCCAACTGACTACGGAGGATTTCCCTATAGTATTTGAGTTTGTCCTCCCTCTCAATAGCTGGGAAAAAGCTCCCATTTTGGACCGGTAGCGAGGGTCCAATAGGGTGGAGAGCCAGCAGTCATCCCTCTGCCGGATGCTGACTATTCGGCTGTCACTAGCCAGGCAAATCAGCATGCTGCGGGCCATCTGTACAAGTGACTCTGAAGGGGTCCCTGCCTCCATCTCCACTGTATACTGCCACGGTGCTTGTGGGTCATCTGCCTCGTCCTCCTCATCTCCATCTAGCTCCTCTAGCTGCTCCTGCTCCTCCTCTCTTGTCACCTGGGTAGAAAATCCACTCATTTCACCAGACAATGCTTCTGCTCCAATGTCCTCCTCCTCCATTTCAGTCCCCACCGGACTCATGTGACCGCGAGATGTAGTCGCCACATCTCCAGTCCCCTGCCCAGACAGATTTTTCAGCATCTGTTCCAGGACATGAATCAGTGGAATGATGTTATTCATCCCGTAGTCCTGGCGACTGACAAATAACTTGGCCTCCTCGAATGGCTTCAACAAACGGCAGGTGTCACGCATGAGCTGCCACTGGCTGACATCAAAGTTTCACAGGGGAGTACTTCTGTCTGCCTCGATCATCAAAAAATCGTTAATGGCCTTTCTCTGTTCATACAGTCGGGTCCAAACATGTGCAGGTGGAATTCCAGCGGGTGGAAACATCGCTTTTCAGAGTGTGTTGGGGGAGGCCGTTCTGCCGCTGCAACTCGAGGAGGGTGTTCCTGGTTTTTGTACGAAGGATAAAGGCATGCACAGTTTCCTGGCATTTTCAGATTGTTTGAAGATCGGTGGAAGACTTCAGGAACTTTTCACAACCAGATTGAACACGAGCACCATGCAGGGCGCATGGAACCATCCCCCCTCGGTGAAAGCGCGGACCCCAATGTTCCTCCCATTGCCCGTCACCATGGTTCCGATTTGCAGTTGGCGGAGAAAGCCAAACATCGATTTCTTGCGCATGACGCAAGCAGTTCCCCCCCTTTGTGTGACTTCGTTCGCAAGGCAAGCCAGGTGTAGAACTGCGTGACACCGCGTACCCTACACATGTGGTATGATGGAGCAGTACTTGTGGAGGCTAAGATGGTGGTGGAGGAGGAGGAGGCAGACATTGCGCAGGAGCCGCGTTTGACAACATGGAGGAGAAAGCGGCGTCTCCTGTCCAAGTTGTTGGTGTGCCTGGGCCGGAAGCAAATTCACCCAGTGGGCCGTAAAAGGACATGTACTGGCCCCGACCGTAGTTACAGCTCCAGACGTCCGTGCTGGGCCGGTGCACCTTGGAACAAACCGATAAGCTCAAGGATGGGCCCCCCTTTTGTTTACATATTTATGAAGTGCTGGTACTGCCTTTTTGGAAAATAAATTACGGCTTGGAACTCTCCTCTCGCTCAACACTAGCCATTAGTTCTCTGAACGGTGCAGAGTCCACCATTTGGAAAGGGAGGGACTGCAGTACCAACAACTTGGACAGGAGCATGGTCAGCTGACTGCACCTTAGGATGGTTGACGCATATGTTGTCTCTTTGCAATCGCCTCGCTGAACGACTGCTGGCGCCATGAGTAGCGAGGAGCAGGAGCATCTGGACCGGGAGATGATTTCAAGAGAAACAGCTCTCTTCTGCAGAGTGGTGGAGCCTTGACTGGCTGCAATGGCATGAGTGCCACTGGGCGCTGTGCCCGCGGGGGCAGGATGGACCTCCACATCTGAGCCACGTTTCTCCCCGGCCACCGGATGGTGACGTGATGTGTTTACGCAGGGCCGTGGTGCCAAGTTAGCTCCCCGGCCACGCTTCACTTTCTGCTTAAGATTCTAAAATATACCCATATTCGGCCCTCCGGTGTCTTAGCAAAGAACCCGCCACACCGCCGAGTAATGGATTTTACCGCCCAACGCTCCGCACTGAGTGACTACTGCCACCGCCCGCCTCGCTGGGGCCCCTGTGCCACTACTTTCTTGGACCTGCGAAGCGGTTTTTTACCCGTGGCCGCTTGGCTCCCGACCTCACACTGCTGCTATCCTGCTGATCACGGCCACACGACCCACTTGCTGGCTGCACCGCTGCCTGACGTGCAAGCTGTCGCCCTCCTTCTCCTGACGATGATGAAAGCCCTTGCCTCACCCGGCTCCCAAGTGCGGTCGGAATACAT
>JAODAL010067002.1:0-17500 GCA_025379985.1 Phyllomedusa bahiana
GCGGCGCCAGAAGCGCACCGGCTACTGGGCGCCAGGGTCATTTAAAGGACCCCCGCCGCCTCTGGCGGCGGGGGGGAATGCCAACTCCCCCCGGGAGGCGGGGGGGGGGAACCCCAAAATCGGACCCCCCCCCGCCAAAAACGGGAGAGTTGGCATGTATGGCGACAATTAAGGGGTTAACCCCCCCCCTCCCCGGAGCGATCCGACGGGGGGGCCGACGTTGCGGGATGTCAGCTGTAATATACAGCTGACACCCCGCGCCGATCGCGCGAACTCTGCTTTAGGACGTATCAATATGTCCCAGGTGCGTGAACCCCCAAACGACCTGGACGTATGGATACGTCTAAGGTCGTTAAGGGGTTAATGCATTGCTCTTGCCATTGCACTTTTGGCCTAGTCTAATCTTTATCTAGGCTTGTCCAGAGAATATGAGAATACATACAGATAAGCATTTCTTGCAGCAGTTGCAGCAAACTGAGATTAGTCTGCCCTGCCATTCAGAGATTTTCTCTCTTCACCATAACAACTAGTTTTGTATTTTACATTTTATATGTAATTTTTATTTACATAAGGCTGCTAAAACACAAAAGAATGCTGCCAAGAGCTCTAAAAAAATAGTTTTCCAGAAATATTGATTTTAACAAAATTGCCCTTTTCTGATTGAAGTGTTCCTTTAGCCACTGTGTATCATGTGTTTCTGAACATCGAGCCAGATCTGTCACTTAAACATTTCTTACGCTATATACAATGGCTGCAGACTCTGGCAATCCTCTTTTTATAATAATTTATTGTACAACATAGCAACATATTAAAAGCATAGTAGTACTTGCATTTAGAATGGTGAGTCCGATGACTTCTAAAAACGTAGGCACACTTGCCGAAGTTCAAAACATTAAGTCCATAGTAGAGAGGATTAAGCAGTCAGACTAGCGCGTAATCACACACCTGGGAGTGAGTGACGTTTCGAAGGGCACCGCCTTCTTTCACAAGCATCATCAGACTCACCATTCTAAATACAAGTACTACTATGCTTTTAATATGTTGCTATGTTGTACAACCAAGTAATCAACTGGGAGAATACAGATGTTGTTCACTAGAGTCCCAAATGTCTTAATAGTTTTATTATGTTGTCTGTTTCCACTATGCATTCTGAAGACTCACCCTTGGGCCTCGTTCACACGGCTTATTTGGGCACGGATTGGTGCCGTACTCCGCGCCGGATTTGCGCTTCAGTACGGCGCCAATCCGTCCCTGTCATTATGGTAATCCACTGCTCTCATAGAGAACAGTGGAATCCGTCGCTCCTCCCCGCTCGGCAAATCCGCCACGGGGGGAGAAAGTGACATGCACATTATTTACGGCGCGGACGCGCCGTAAACAATGGCATTGTCTATGGGGCCGGGAGCGGCGCCCCCCGCCGCGGCTCCGCCCGCCCCCATCCCGACCCTTATTCACGGCGGATTTGTGCGCTCAATACGGCTCACAAATCCCTCGGGAATAAGCCGTGTGAACACGGTCTTACCTGAATATATTAAAGATTTTTCTGATTTTTTTTTCTAAAGCAGGCTGTGAGTACTTCCATTACAGAAAATACTTGAATGATTGTACCACTAAACTACTTCCTAATGTTAGGTTTCCTAAAGACTGGGTATATAATCTTTCTGCACTGGAGAGAGAGGGCATGAAGGAATATATCCAAGATAGTCTTCACAAGGGTCACATTCTTCCCTCAAGTGGGATCTGTTTTGTTTTTGTTGAAAAGAAAGAAAGATGGGGGTCTGTGGCTTTGTATCGATTTTTGTGAGTTAAATGAAATCACTGTCAGAATCATTACCCTTTACCTCTCATCCCTGATAAGTAATTCAGCCAGATCTCAAGGTCCACTTGGTTCTTTAAAACGGATTTATAAGGAGGATATCATATGGTTCGTATTAGCAAAGGAGATGAGTGGAAAACCACCTTTAATACACTGGATGGACATTATCAATATTTGGTTACATGTCTCAGGTTGGATAATGCACCTGCAGTTTTTCAAAACTATTTAATGACATCTTTTGAAATTGTATTGGGTTGATTTACATAATTGTTATAGTTACTAAGATTCTGAAGAAGGGTTGATCCAGGGATTTATTCTGATTGCCAGAGTTTTTGCCTTCCTCTGGATCAACACTTTAGCACAATAGGCTGAACTGAATGGACATCTGTCTTTTATCAGCATTACGAACTATGTAACTATACTATGTAACTATGATGCTTTTGTTGGCTTTGAAACATTGTTTCACTTAACCCCTATATTGGCTCAGCCCATTGTTTCACAACCCTATGCTGAAGGATAATGCTTCTGAGGTAGGTTAGGTGTGGGGGCAGTTCTCTCTCAAGTGCCCGCTTCTCTTACGAACTTGCATTCCTGTGTCTTCTTCTCGCACAAGTTCTCTCCCACTGATAGAAACTATGATACTAGTAATCGAGAACTCCTTGCCATTAAGTGGGCATTTAAAAATGGTGTAGCTTTTTAGAGGAGACGAGACATCAGATCACAGTCTGGATCGGTCATAAAAATCTGACTTACCTTGAATTTGCTAAGGGACTTATTCCCAGACAAGCTAGATGGGCCCTATTTTTTTTTTTAGTAGGTTTACCTTTATCATTATGTATAGACTCAATTTTAAGAATGTTAAGGCTGATGCATTGTCACAAAGTTTCTGTTCCATTCAACTTCCCACCAGAACACTTTATGTCTAAGGGTAGTGTAGTATCTGCTATTTCTCCGGATCTTGCCGCTGTTATAAGAGAACATGAGCACTTAACCTCACCCACTAATGCTGCTGGGAAGTTATTGGTACCTCCACAGTTTAGACTTAGACTATGTAATGAATAACATTATTCTTTGTTATGTGGTCACCCAGGAATCACAGGAACTAAAAGACTGATTTCTCGTTCCTATTTGTGGCCATCCATTGTTTGTGACATCACATGTGTTCCGCCTGTGAGATTTGTGCTGGGGTTAAGACTCCTTGGCTTCAACCGATGAGCGAGCTACATCTTTTGTCTGTCCCTCAAAGGTCATGATCCCATTTGTCTATGGATTTTATCACCGATTTGCTTCTTTCTGAGACTAAGACGCTTATCTGGGTTGTCGTTGACCGATTCAGTAAAATTTGCCATTTCGTTCCTTTTACTCAGGTCCAAAATTCCAAAACTCTGTGTAGATTGTTTAATGATCACATTGTTCGTCAACATGAGATTTCTGAAAGCATTGTTTCTTACAGGGTTGTACAATCTATGGCTAAATTCTGGAGGGATTTCAGTGCTAAATTTGGAGTTGGGTTGACTTTCACATCAGCATTCCCTCCTAAACCAATGTTAAGGTGGAACAATTTAACCAGACTCTTGAGCAATCTCAGTTATTACTGTACTGACAACCATCAGAAAGGGTTTTTTACCGTCCAGTAGCAAAGTTCACTATTAATGTCTCTAGTAATACTTCTGCTTTCTTTTGTAATTATGGTTTTTATCACGGTTTTAATTCTCTCTCTTCCTCCTGTTCCAAAAACCGAGGTACCTTGTCATAAGTTGACGTCTAGATTTATTGGTCTATATGAGATTGTTCAGGTTATCAATCCTCTTTCATTTAGTTTATGCCTTCCTCCTTTATTAAAGGAGTTTTTTTCACCATGCAGTTTCACAGAGCCACAGGCAGCTTTGGACTCATACTTTATGGACAGGCTGTGGGAGGGTCTACAGCAGTGATTGACTTCTCAGCTCCTAGCTCCTAGCTCCTAGCTATTGCTATTACCGTGATATGACTGCAGGATATTTATAAAGTGTACTATACAACACTACAGAGCTCTAAAGAGTGAAAGCTTCTCATTCAGTTAAGTAAACAAACCGCTGCTAGAGATAAGACTCTCTAGGGAGTGACTCACCATGGTCAGAACTGACTGATGGCAGTTTAAATCAATCAGATAAGAAAAAGAGAAGAGTGAGGTGGTGAGAGTTGGTCAGCAACCAGAGAAACTTGTGAAGGAGATAACATCTTATCTATCTCATGACCAAAGCAAAATCAAAAGAGCAATGTAATTGGTAATAGTCTTCATTTACCTTTCCCTACATGTTAAAAGCAAATCATTGTGCTGAAAAACCCATGATGTTTGCCACAAATCTGTCCTAAAGAGATATGTATCTCTGGTTAATCCTCTAAAGAAGCCTCCCCCTTTCAGTGCAGGTTGAAGAGGATTTAGAATTCAAGGTTGAAAGAATTGTGAATGCTCATAGAGAACAAAATGCTCTACCTTATTTAATACATTGGAAAGGGTATGGACTGAAGGAGTGGACATGGAACCTGTTTCCACAGTTCATGACGGTCAGTTAGCGAAGTTTTTTCACAAAAGAATTCCTTTGAAACCCGGTCTAAGTCCTAAGGGTCCGGTGGCCCCTTGTAAAAAGGGGGATACTGTCAGAAATTCACTACGGTCTCTTGAAGGTTTTTCTGTCTATTAACCTAGCCACAGTCTAGGTTTGGAACAGAGCCTATTAGGCTTCTGTACCTGTGTCCAATCTGGGACCGATGTGAGGTATTTAAACCGGTGACTTGGTTCTATTCCATTGTTCTGCTTGCAGTTTGTTTGAAGTGTTCTCCAGTTTTTGACTCTTGGTTATTCTTCTGCTCCTCAATTTCGTATGCGATACTCTCCTTGCTTTTGACTCAAACTTGTTGGACTATTCTAATTTGTTCTGTTACTTACTTGTCCTGTTTTCCTACATCTCTATGGTGAGACAACCTGGGTCTCTTGCAGCCAAGTCCATCCTGCTTTGGATCAGGCTTTCTAGAGGGTGTCTGATTGCAGACATCAGTCTTAGGCTATGTTCACACGGCTTATTTCGGGGCGTATTTATGGACGTTTTTACGTCCGCAAATACGTCCCGAAATACGTTTCAAATACGTGTCACAAAGTGTGGCACGTATTTCGCGTCGTAAATACATTCCCCATTCTTTACTATGGGGATTTACGTTGCAAAATACACCTCAATAAGTGACAGGGGACTTAATTTTACGATCGTATTTACGGACGTATTTACGCCCGCAAATACGTCGCTAAATACGCCTCGTGTGAATGACGAGGCGTATTTTACATTGGAATCAATGCTAATCTAATTGTTCATTATTTGAAACGTATTTCGGGACGTATTTGCGGACGTGAGCGTGAGCGGGGGGCCGGCACTTCGCCGGCCCATAGAGAATCACTGCTAGCGGTGCGTATACGCCGCTAGAAAGTGACATGTCAATTATCTTCCCGCCCGGCGAAGATGTAATCCATAGTTCTATATGAGAACTGTGAATTACCGTAATGAATGGGCCGTTTTCGGCCCGTAATTGGCGCACTTCGGCGCGTAATTACGGACCGAAATATGGCCCATTTTAAGCCGTGTGAACATGGCCTTAAGGTTTCTGTTATTTTTGATCATTCCGTGCCTGTTTGGGGAATTGATTGCCTGTCAATTCCACTTTTGGAAATTACTCATTGGCGATTTCATAACAAATACACTAGAACATGCTTGACCCTTAGGCAGGGACCACATGCAGAACACATTTTTATTTGTGGATCTTGCTGCAAATCCTTTGCAAAGTCTGTATGTGTAAGGCCCCATCACAGAAAGTTTTAGCAGGCTCTGTGTGATATCCGTAAGGATACCGTTAAAATTTATAGCATGGCAGGATCGCATTGGGCTACCTTTGCCCCCTTTAGCGAATGTAAACATTGCCACATGTATGAAAACTGTCTAGGTCTAAAACACTCTTTGTTGCCTATAGCAACCAATCAGATCACCCCTTCCATTTTTCCAGAGCACTATATGAAGTGAAAGTGGCACTCTGATTGGTTTCTTTGGGCAACAAAGAAAGTTTTAGGCCTAGACAGTTTTGATATATGTGGCCCTTTGTGTATTGGACCCTGTGTTTGCTGCAGAAAAGTTCTATGATCACTTAATATAGAAAACACAGTCCATTTAGGATTACATTTAAGACTGTCCTTGTTGCCCATAGCAACCAGAAAGCCCCTTTCATTTGATATAGTGCTCTGAAAAATGAAAGGGGAGCTCTGATTGGTTGCTATGGGCAACAAAGAAAGTCTAAGACCAAGACTTTTCATACATGTCCCCCTATGTGAATGGGGCCTAACATGCAGTTTTCGCCATAGATTCACTATGGACTTGGAAGTGAAAATTTGTTAGAAATCTGCAGCAGTATAAACCGGCAACAGATTGAAAAACTCGGCAGCATGCTTGTATTTCTGTGTGGAAAATGTGGATGAGATTAGTAAAATATCATTCATTTGCCCAGTACTATTATCCACTGCAGATTTTTGCTGCAACAATCCTATGGATTCACTCATATACTAGAACCACATATAAAGTCTTTGTTGCAGGTTTAGGGGTTAAAATGGTGTTCTCAGGAAGCTGCTTCACTGAGTCACAAGCATTTAAGGCTACGTCTGCACACCAGTGAGTGAGTGTCTAATTTTTAGCGGCTTCGTTATTAAGAATCCACAAAAATCTGGTTGTATACCATCCCCATAGACCTCAATAGAAAATCTGAGCAGTAGTCTACACAGCTTGGATTTTCTGAGGTCGGATTTCAAATCCAATTAAAAATCTTAGAACATGTTGTATAATTCATTGAATTTCACCTGCACATGGTGGATTATAGTGCTTTTCAATTGAATGGGACAGTCAGAATCCAAAAAACGATTGCAAAATCTGCGCAAAACAACACGCAGGTTCTGTAGCAGAGATTAGTATATAAAGCATCTCTGTAACTAGCTGAGCTATTTGGGTATGTTCAGACGGAGTTATTATTGCACACATTTTTGGGTGCTGTAAACGTCGTTGTTTGTGCTTTAAGGCGCAAATGGCACACAATGTGCCGAGGGAATTTTTAAATCGTATACAGGTCATTTCTTTTTACCTGCGTACAATATGCACCAAGAAATATGGGAATAAAATCATTGCCGCCTGAACAACAACAGTGATTTTACATTAGGCATTGTATTTAGCGTATTTGGCACATATTTCAGCACAAAAATACACGCTGAAATATGTGTCAAAATATGCCGCATGGTGGACATACCATTGCGCTGACAAGTGAAGGAGAGCTAATCTTCAGTAAACAAGAGGAACATGTGCTGTGAGGACTGAAAACAGTTGCTTATCTGTAGAGAGTGAGCTCCACCCATCCATGGTAACATCACTCCTCGCGCTCTGCTGTAATCAGATAAGAGTTATGGTTAGGTAAACATAGAAACCTGTGTGCACTCAGAGCACATAAAATCTCTCTTATCTTGTGACTAAAGTAAAATCAGTAGACTATTGTATTTAGAAAAAGTCGTCAATTACCTGTCCCTTCAAGTTGAAAGCTAATCTTAATAGTGAGAAAATCCCTCTAAAGTTAGTAGTGTTGATCGATCCGATCGAGAAAGTTAAGATCGAGTAAATTTTTACGGTTTTCTTGACTGTAAGCCGATCCGATCTTTTTACGCTTATTCCGAGTAAAAATCGAGACTGAGACATGCGTTTGAGGCGTCGCACAATTTTAACTTTCACTTTAAGCTGCTTCCTGCAATTTTGGTGCAGCCATCCAATCAATGCAGAGCACAGAGGGGAGTTAAAAAATGTCACCACTGAGGGTGTAGGGATCTCATTGGCTGCTAAAATCACATGACCCTGTTATATGTATGTCAATGTATTTCCTGGTGAACGCCATTTGCAGTTCACTCTCTGTACTGAACGCACAGCTCTCTGTCAGTCTGCTTGCTTGTATGCATGCACGCACACTATTTTTCAGCGATTTTATCCAGCAAAAGCTGCTAGTTAGATTAGTTAGGGTTGGGGGTACACAAACTTAAGGAATCATAGACAGCAATAGTTAGGGATTTTTATATTGCTGACTGCATCTTTCCCATCTTTATTTTGATTGCCCAAAAGTTCATTGTTCCAGTTTTGGAGGGACAGCTAGTGCACAAGACACTGTAGGAAATCTGCTCTAAAAAGAAATCTCTTTGATACACTGGTTTCTTGCCGCAAATTTTATTCCATGCCCAAAAGTTCATTGTTCCAGCTTGGGGGAGAAGGGGGGGGGGGCAGCTAGTGCACAAGACACTGTTAGGAAATCTACTCTAAAAACAAATCGCTTTTATATACTGGTTTCTTGCTGCATATTTGATTCCGTGCCCAAAAGTTCATTGTTTCAGTTCTGGGGGGACAGCTATTGCACAACACACTGTAGGAAGTCTGCTCTAAAAAGAAATCGCTTTGATATACTGGTTTCTTGCTGCAAATTTGATTCCGTGTCCAAAAGTGGTCTTCTGCTGCCGATGTGCCGGAGCAGCATGAGCTAGGACCATCACCAGTCCCAGATACTGTCGGCTGATTCCCACCACCAGCAACACAGCCTACATCTTCCCCCAGTGTGACCTGCACGCAGATTCCCACTACCAGCAACACAGTCTCCATCTTCCACCAGTGTGACCTGCACGCCGTACAGCAGCCAGTCTATCAGCCAGCCTTCTGTGTACCAGGTGTGGGAGCATAAGAAACGCTTTTACCCCAGCCATCCCAAAGCCAAAAGCCAGAATGACGCCATTGCCAGGCTGTTGGCCTTGGAAATGTTGCCTTTCTGCCTGGTGGACAAAGATGGCTTCCGCCACGTCATGGCCCTGGAATGCCCCCAATATCAGATGCCGCTTTCTTTGCCAGAAAAGCTGTCCCTGCCCTGGCCCACCACATTGCAGAAGATATCTCCAGCACGTTGGCTGTATCTGTGTCCACAAAGTCCATCTCACTACAGACGTATGGACTAGCAAACATGGTCAAAGTCATTACATCTCACTGACTGCTCACTGGGTGAGTTTGGTGGATGACAGTGCCTCTGGTGATGGGTCTCGGGCTTGGCGGACACTGTTCCACACTGCTGTGATAGTGCAGAGTCCAGATGCCATACCTTGACGGGTCACATCACGTGCCAAGAGAAACCAGGCGGTTTTCAAATGAATTTCTCTTGGAGACCGTCAACACACAGGTCAAGAGCTGTGGATGGCTCTACGTACCCAGACCGACCAGTGGCTGTATGCTAAGAACCTGGCACCAGACAATGGGAGAAATCTCCTTGCTGCCCTTAGAATCGGTAGACTTACGCACATCCCTTGCCTGGCACACGTCATGAACCTGGTTGTGCAGAAATTTCTCAAGCGCTACCCGGGTCTTGACTGTCTGCTGAGGAAGGCTCCGGCATCCGCACCCTGCTTCGGCATGACTGCCAGCATTGCAGCGTAATATGGGCCTCCCCGTCAACCATCTGATATGTGATGAGGCAACACGCTGGAATTCCACCCTTCACATGCTCCAGCGATTGTGGCAGCAGCGTAATGCCATTATGCAGTATGAAGTGTTGCATTGCATGATGAGCAGTGGTGCGGACCTTAAGTTCTGCCGTCTTCTGGATTTTATATTTTTGTATCAATAAAGTATGGATTTTTTAACGTGATCCTATCTGGTGTCTCGGAAGAAGCTGGCAACCCATTAGCTTTCAATCCCCTTTTATAAGGGACCCTGACAGGAGTACTGCCCTATTGGCACCCCTGGCGGTAGCAGCTAGTTAGATTAGTTGGGGGGAGGAGTACAGCAAGCTTAGGGAATCATAGACAGCAATAGATTTTTATATTGCTGGCTGCATCTTTCCCATCTTTTTTCTGAGTGCCCAAAAGTTCATTTCTGCTGTTTTGGGGGTCCAACTATTGCAGAAGACACCGTTAGCAAATCTGCTATACAAAGTCATCTCTTTCAAATACAGGTTGCTTGCTGTAAATTTTATTGAGTGTCAAAAGGTCATTTTTGCTGGTTTGGTGGTCATACTACTGTAGAGGACACAGTAAATGTCCTATTGAAAAAAATCTTATTTCAAATTCTAATCAAATCCTCATCTTTTCAGTTAGCCATTGAAAGGAATGAAGTATTTTAGCCTCTCCATTTTTTTCTGTGACTCTTAGAGCCAAATTTTCTTCACTAAGTTGTTCCACGTATCCAGTTTACTGTGATGGATGATAATTCCAGCTTCTCCTCATTTGTATTGGTATAAAAATTAACCTGAACACCTTCTCCCAGTGACTTTAATTGGGATCGAAGATCGGCTCGAGATTGACTCAACCGTCGAATCGATCTTCTCAAAAAAGAGAATCGACTTGATCTCGATCTTTTTAGGGGTTCTCAATACTAGTCAGGAGTGGATCCAAATAGAAGGAAAAGTATGAAGGAACAACTGAGGCTTATCTTTTTGGTATCCACTTCGAGCTTTGGCTTGAGACACCGATTCAAAACTTCATGTGTAATTTCTGCCTTGCTAAATGTGGACCATGGAGTATTTGTACTGGATTTTGGTGCTGTTTTTACTAAATCAGTTATGAGAGGTGAAACGCGCTGCAGGTGTTAGTGAAAGAAGCAGGAAGCATGTTTTCTAGAACTGAACAGCTGTCACCTTGTAACTCTATATCATCATTATTGGACTACTGAGAGAATTGTGACTTGGGATTTAAGCACTAAGTACTTACTAAAATTAGTTATAATGTCAGACCTGAGTGACCCATTTACTAAAAATAGAGATGTAAGGTTGTAGATTATAGAAACCATACTCTTAATTTCACCTTTGGTAAAACTGACAGATAACATTTAAATGCAGATTTCCTTAAGACATCATTATTGCCTACGTTTGTTTTTCAAGTAGATGCCAAGTCATTTAAAACACCAGAGCAGTGGTAAAGGAGCATGCTTTAAAGTGTTGTTCCCATCTCACACTTTAATGGCATATCAATATGCCATCAAAGGTTATGCCATCAAAGTGTGATAGATGCGAGTCTCTTGTGATTCAGAGAATGCTTTCTTGTGACTGATTTTGCTTTAGGTTAGTAATAAATTTTGTTCCATACAATCCTTGTTTATTTGTGAAAAATATCAAAATATTGTAAAAATTTAGAAAAATTCGCCATTTTCAAAGTTCAAAAAATTCTGCACGCAAGACCGAGAGTTATACCACAAAAAATAGTTTATAAGTAGCATCTACCAAATGTCTACTATATGCTTGCGTAATTTTTTAAGTATGTTTTTATTTATTTTTACAACCTTCAGGCTTTGAAATTTAGTAGCAATTTTTCACATTTTAAAGAAAATTTGCAACACAGATTCTTTTAGGGACAAGTTCAGTTCTGACGTGGCTTTGAGGTGTCTGTATGTTACCCCATAAATGACTCCATCTTAGAAACTGCACCCCTTAAAGTATTCAAAACAGCATTTAGAAAGTTTGTTAACCTAGTTGTATCACAGAAATTAAGGCAAAGTGGGGAAACACAACTCAATATTGATTCAGCTGATTCTGATAAGTTTAAAGATATCGCATATGTGGCCTTAGTGCGCTATTTGACTCAATCACAAGCCTCAAAATACAAGGAGCACCTACTGGTTTTTGCAGACTCATTTTCATTAGGCGCCATTACAGGTTTGCGGATACCTATAGTGCTAAAACTTAATAAAGACCTCATTTTGGAAATTGTACCCTTTAAGGAATATATTCACGGGTGTGGTAAGTATATTGGCCCCACAGGTGTTTCCCAAAATTTTTTAGCGTTAGGCTATGACAATGAAAAATTAAATGTTTTCCAATAATATGCAGTTGTCGCTGAAGAGGTTTCACTTTCACCAGGAATCCTGGAAAAAAAGCATCCCAAAATTTATTGCCAAGTTCGACAATACCCTATATGTTGGTGTAAATTGCTGTTTGGGCGTACGGCAGGACATACAAGGAAGGAAGCATTATTTAGCTTTTGTAATGCAGATTTTGGTGGATGCTGTGTTCCATTTGCAAACCCCCCAAAGCAACAATACAGGTGAAATCTTTCAGAAGTCATCCCAGTTTGGATTCTGCACCCCTCAGCGAACTCATCTAATGGTGTATTGTGCATTTTTAGGCCCACACGTGTTCCACAGTATTTTTTAGCATTAAACCATGAAAATTAGGGGAAAAAAAAAAAAGTGCACATGACGTTGTGTACTGTAATTGGTACACGTAGCATGTGAACGTTTACAGTACAGTGGGGATGAAGGGGATAGTCAATGGGACAGAACAGGAGCATCAGAGGTAAGAATGCTTCTATTTTCTATTTTTTCATTTCCTTATTGGACAAACAAGATTTTGAAAGTCTTGGAACGCCTCTTTAAATTCGTTTTTGGGGAGGCAGGGTGTAGAAAATACTGTAATAGTAGTGTTTCTTATTTTTATTTTTTAACAGCGCTCCCCATGCAGTATATGTGAGGGTAGGTCGAAACGATTATAAGGATATATAATTTATATAGTTTTTTTTATGTTGAAGCATTTATTAAAAAAAGGTGTTTTTATTGGTGTTTTTAAAATGTTTTTATTGTGTAGAACAACACGTATGCATTGCTATTTTCTGATAGCCTTAACTTTTTTTCTTATGTTTATGGAGCTCTGTAAAGGCTTTTTTTGCAGGATGAACTGACCTTTTCATTGGTACCACTTTCGCATTTATAGGACTTTTTGATCACTTTTTATTCCATTTTATTCCAGTGTCGGGAAAGGGTTAAAGTGCATCTATCTTTTTTTTGTTTTGTTTTACTACTTAAAACAAGATACTGATACATATTCTTTTCTTCTTAACTTTTTTTTTCTCTGATTTGTAGATTTTTAAATTCTGTTGTCTTTATATCAGTGTTCCCCAACTCCAGTCCTCACGCCCCACCAACAGGTCATGCTTTCAGGATATCCCACAGAATGCACTGACAATAATTAAACCACCTGTGCAATACTAAGGAGAGCCAGAAAAAATGACCTGTTGGTTTGCCTTGAAGACTGGTGTTAGGGACCCCTGCTGTATATGAGTATGGGGCAGCCATCTTGCAGAATTGTTTGTAAGACCATTTAGAGACCCATTGACTTCTACAGGAGAGTTTTCTAGGTATGCTCTGTGATCTGGGAAAAAGTGTAGGGAGGGATAGAAGGGGAGCAGCAACCATTTCCTGTTATGAATAGTGGATCCACCAAAAATGTAAAAAAATTCTGCAATTATTTATACGTATAAGTTACAACTGTTGAAACACAAGGAGGCAAAAACTAAAAAAAAATTCTGATCATTAACTACTTTTCAGGCCTGTGGCTTAAGGAGTTAAATAGACTCAACTCTCAGTTTACAGATTGATCCTGCGGAGTAGAAGAGTGTATCTAAATGGAAGAGAAGTACTGTACAGTGTTCTTAAAGGGGCTGTCTCACTACAAGAATAGCTTTTTATGTTAAAGATCTTGCAAAAACAAGTCACTTTGCAATATGTGTCCATTATCAGTGTCCTACCTATCCTGAGATATTCCCTCTTGTATGGGCTACAAACCTGTTTGAGCTATCCTGATAGGCTGCCAGCACTGGTTGTTATAGCTACAGACCTGGCTTCTACTGCAGCCTATTGGAAGCCAGTAAACACGCCCCTGAATTCAAAGTGAAACCAAGAAAACAGGGCTATGGTAAGATGAATCAATGTAGTGAGACAACCCCTTTAAGTTACAATAGCCTCACGATACAATATTTTCAAGATATAATGTCCCAGGAGAGACCATTATAGCTTGAAACTAAATTCACCACCAAGAGCACAGAGTCTCTACATCTTTGGCGCTCACATTTGATTGGAAGTTTCAACCAATCATTATTGATATTTCATTGACAAAAAACCTGTGCATAAACTGGCAGTGTAGTAGCGCCTCTCTATAGTATAATACGGTATTATACATCATGTACTGTGGTTTCCATGTTTCAGGATGAGCTGCTGCTGTGGACACCACATGAGGATTTGTGCATTTTATCTTTCTGGTACCCTGTTTGTACTCTACATAACCCTGAAGACGCTCCCATCCTCTACATAGAAAGTAATTACAGCCTCCAGCTGCTCTTTCTGTTATATGTAAAGACTTGTTTCTTATCTTCCTTTCACTTTTTCTGATTTTGGGATGATATTTCAAAGGTTCTAGAAAAGATTCCTGGTTTTCTTTAGTTATAGTCTTAAGTTACAGGATTTTCTATTTACAATGGGCGCTCCAGAATCAATTGATGTAGTTATTTGATGAGTGACTGTATAGATGAAAATCTTTGTTGTTTTTTGGATGCATTCCTAGTGGCTTGCATGCCATGTACCAGAGTAACGCTTGTGCTCTCATGGTTTTTTTTCCATACATAGGCCATGTTCACACGGCTTAATTGCGGGGCGTAAATACGCCCCGCAATTACGCCGTGTGGACGGGAGCGGAGGGCCGGCGCCTCACCGGCCCACAGACTATCATTACTAGCAGCGCGTATAAGCCGCTAGTAAATGACCTGTCACTTATCTCCCCGCCCGGCAGGGAGAGGAGACGTAATCCATAGTTCTCTATGAAACTGGGGAAATTACCGTAATGACTGGGACGTATTCCAGCCATAATTCGCGCACTACGGACTGAATTACGGACTGAAATACGTCCCATTTTAAGACGTGTGAACATGGCCTTACACTGGTGAGTGACTTCCATGATCAGTAACTACACCGTACAGCTGGTGGTAGCATCACAAAGTCGGAAGACGGCATGTGCTACTGTAGTAGGTGGAAATAAGGTGGATGTGCTGCTGGGCACAGATAACAGGACAGGACAGTGGGAGCATATGCTGTTGGGACAGAGTTTGGAGTAGAAGAAATATGCCTATGTGGGAAGAGGGGTGGATTTGCTGCGGATACTGATGAAGAATAGGAAAGAAGGTGCTGCTGTGCAGTGGGGACATGAGTATGTTACAAATTTATAGATAAGTCACATAAGTAATGTCATAGATAATTACAATATCATAGATAATTTCATCATACATGGGGTGGCATCAGAAGCGGTACAGGGCCTATAAATTAGGTGTTGAAATTGTTGATTGCCTCAGATGAAAGGATGGTCAGTGCACAGCTACTGCCCAAGTAATGTTTCTACTGACATTATTATCAGATGTCAACTCCAGTCTAGTCATACTGACTTGGTGACAGCAACCGTGCTGGGGTTTGACAAAAACATAGGCCAGCAGATTCTTTGTAGGGCACCATTACATGCAGTGACACCCAGGGGTGATACATATATTATGCAATGTGTGAATGAGATTTGTTTACATCTCACGCACTTTGCTTGTGTTATAATATGGTACAGATTTTTTTTTTTGCCTACAAATCTGCAGCATATTGGTAAATATACCCTTAAGAGCTTGTTCACAGAACGTATTTGATCCTTTTTACAGATCCATTTTTGAGGAGTGAAAAGCGCATCCGAAAAACACAACAGTTGATACTTTATTTGGATCCGTATTGTATGCTTTTCGAGTTGCGCTTTCCGGATGTGTGTCTCTGTGTGTCTCTCTCTCTCTCTCTCACCTTCCCCCTGCAGCAGTTCACCTTCCCCCAGCCATCCATCCAACCATCCCCCTGCAGCACCTCAGCTCCCTAGCCAGCCATCCATCCCCCTGCAGCACCTCACCTCCCCAGCCATCCATCCCCCTGCAGCACCTCACCTCCCCAGCCAGCCATCCATCCCCCTGCAGCACCTCACCTCCCCAGCCAGCCATCCATCCATCCCCCTGCAGCACCTCACCTGTCCAGCCGCCGATGCCCCGTCCGTCCAGCCGCCGCCGCTCACCGCCGATGCCCTGTCCGTCCAGCCGCCCCCGGCGCTCACCGCTGATGCCCCGTCCGTCCAGCCGCCGCTGATGCCCCGTCCATCCGCCGATGCCCCGTCCATCCATCCAGCCGCCGCCGATGCCCCGTCCATCCAGCCGCCGCTGCTCACCGCCGATTCCCCGTCCGTCCAGCCGCCGCCGCTCACCGCCGATGCCCCGTCCGTCCAGCCGCTCACCGCCGATCCCCCGATGCCCCGTCCATCCAATCACCGCCGATGCCCCGTCCGGCCGCCTGGCAACTGAGCTTTTCGCATCCGCTTTCAGGATGCAAAGCGCAGCTGATACATACCCGGAGTGTGGAGCGCTTTTGGACAGGTGCCATGGCTATGGGCTTTCACTTGCGTAAACCGCAATAAGAATTGACATGTCAATTCTTAAAGCGGATGTGAAAAGCGCAGTGCAGGAGAGCTCTCAAAAGCGCATCGCTGATCTCCCGTGAGAACAACGATGCACTTTTGCCATTAAACTCAATGTTAATCACACTGACAATTGTTAGATCCGTTTTGAGGATCTGTAAAACGGATCACAAAAATGTCGTGTGAACAAGCCCTAATAGAGCCCTGATCCCATAGATTTAAGAGAATGGCTGCTGTTTTTCTCTCTCTACTAACAAAACTGCTATTCCACTGCGAGACAATCTGAATTCCCCAGTGACTAATGTGCTATAATAGTTATGCAAGTGTGTTTTCATTCATTTCCATGGCAGGTTTTGTCTATGACCAAGTAGAAGAAAACGTTGCACACAAATCTATACAGACACACAGAGGATGAAGTGCTCTCCGACCTTGCACTTCAGCATATTGGAGTCGATATTTTAAGCATCTGCATTTCTCCCACCATATACAGTGGGGAAAAAAAAGTATTTAGTCAGCCACCATTTGTGCAAGTTCTCCCACTTAAAAAGATGAGAGAAGCCTGTAATTGACATCATAGGTAGCCCTCCACTATGAGAGACAAAATGAGAAAACAAATCCCGAAAATCACATTGTCTGATTTGGAAAGAATTTATTTGCAAATTATGGGGGATTTCTGGCTCTCATAGACCTGTCACTTCTTCTTTGAGAGGCTCATCAGTCCTCCACTCATTACCTGTAGTAATGGCACCTGTTTGAACTTATCAGTATAAAAGACACCTGTCCACAACCTCAAACAGTCACACTCCAAACTCCACTATGGTGAAGACCAAAGAGCTGTCGAAGGACACCAGAAACAAAATTGTAGCCCTGCACCAGGCTGGGAGGACTGAATCTGCAATAGGCAAGCACCTAGTGTGAAGAAGTCAACTGTGGGAGCAATAATTAGAAAACAGAAGACATACAGGACCACTGATAATCTCCCTCAATCTCGGGCTCCACGCAAGATCTCACCCCGTGGGGTCAAAATGATCACAAGAACGGTGAGCCAAAATCCCAGAATCACACGGGAGAACCTAGTGGATAACCTGCAGAGAGCTGGGACCAACGTAACAAAGGCTACCATCAGTAACACACTACGCCGCCAGGGACTCAGATCCTGCAGTGCCAGACGTGTCCCCCTGCTTAAGCCAGTACATGTCCAGACCTGTCTGGTTTCATCAGACCATATGACATTCTCCCAATACTCTTATGGATCATCCAAATGCTCTCTATCAAGCTTCAAAGTAGAACTGTTTGGTAGAAATACAACTCGTCGTGTTTGGAGGAGAGAGAATGCTGAGTTGCATCCAAATAACACCATACCTA
>JAODAL010067003.1:0-17499 GCA_025379985.1 Phyllomedusa bahiana
TTTTTTTTTTTTAATTTTTATCTTTTTTCATTTTTTTTACACTTTTTATTTTTTTTTACATTTTTTTTTAAAATCCCATGGGGGAAAACTGTTTTATTTTTTTTATTTTTTTAGTTTTTAGTAATGTTTTAGCATATTCATAATGCTAATACATTAAATCTGTGTCAGTCTGCCCAGGCAGTATCAGGGCCTCACATCTGCTTGGTCCGGCTTGTTACACAGACACCCCTGGGGCCCTCTGGGGCTAAGGTGCACCCTTTTTCCCCACTCTGTCGGTGCCGGGGTTCCGATCACCGACAGACAGGGAAACCCTTTTAATTGCGCTATGGTGACGATTGCCGCAATCAAAGGGTTAAAACCGGGGGGGGTTTCCCCGGGCTTCCCGTTGCTCGCGGGAAAGTTGCCGGGATCGGGGCTGTTTGTACAGTCCGGGTCCTAGCCTGCTGGGGGCGCCGGGCGCCGAAAACCCCCAAAGTCACAGCAGTCTTTGGACAAACGACCCCACCAGCCGACGTAAAAAGTTGTGGGCGGTCTTTAAAGGGGGGTAAAAGGGCAGTACTGCAAAGTGAAAATAGGCCCTCAGCTAAAACTCTACTGTAAGTGCAAATTACATGTATAATATCCACAAAAAAGGGAAAGGGACTTTCTTGAACTTTAGGGAAACCTGGGATACGAACCCCAGAGTTTTTTTTCCCAGCTTTTAATTAAAAAAAGTCAATTCTGATCAGTGATTTTTGGAAGACCACCAATTAATAAACATTTTAAATTGTAAACCTGTATTATTGCAGCGCATGCAGTGATTGGGATCAAAGGGGGCCCCCCCTACAGTACTGGGCGGTACTCAGCCTATCCCTCTTTAAAATTGCCAACACACCCTTTGGGTCCCAGGTGAGGGCAGTCCTATTTTCTTTTTTTCTGGGACATGACACAAAGATCTCCCCTTTCCCCCATAAAAGGATTTCCCAGCCCCAGCATGAGTTATTTATAGTTAATGCATACAGCCCCCGTTATAAAGTCAAAAAGGGGGTCAACATTTGTAAGCCCCTGACGGTGCCCCTCCCCCTACCTGTTAAGGCGAGCAGCACCCCGGCGTTTGTCCAACCCCCAAACAAAAACGGTCCTGTGCCCCTACAATGCAAAGGGGCTGCTTGGTTAGAAAACCTGATAACACCTTTTGGCCGGCATACTTTGTGCGCTGTGATACATGTGTTAAGAGATTGTATTCGAGTTACCTATAGTCCTATGTAAAACCAGCCATAAGCACAATGGTGCATTGAAATATAGGCCATGCCATTTACTAAAAGCATGAAGACCCTTCATGTCTCGACAACCCTGAGTGATGCTCTGCAGCACCAGCAGCCACGGCATAATAGCAGAGGTGTTTGTCTTCTACAAGAAAGAAAGCAATGATCTGTAGCCTACTGTATACATACAATATGCTTCTGTAGGTCTCCTTGGATATATTTAGCTCTGTTCTGTGAAGGTCTCTTTAGCAATGAATCTGTCAGAGCGACAAAGAAAAAGGGGGAGGGGTGTCATTAGCGCCTAGTGCTCGTCACATGTAGGAGGGGTGGAGGTTATTAGGACAATGAATTAGACAGTGCATTGGTCTATATGAATGAGTGGAGTCGTGCCAGGAAGGGCACAAAGCTGGCACTGCATGTAACCCTGCACAAGAGAGATAACAGGGAAAGCAGAGAGCAATGCACCACAAATGTCAAATGTGCTGTTTAACCGTTTCATGGACACAACGACCTGAACGCAGTGGTTTCCACCTGTCTCAGCATATACCCCCTGTAACTACCTCACTTTCCTATTACAATCCACCAACCATGTCCAACCTGGATAATGTAATTGTAATGAGTGGCGCAGTCTCTCCGTTCATGCACGCCTGTCGATTTCGGCTGCATTGGAAAACATGGGGGGAGCCGCACCAATCAATGCACTTCCAGGAGGGCGCATTCTGAGGAAGGGGCAAAGGGCAACAATGAGATGTAAATTTTAATATGAAGAATACCAATTTTTTCCCTTTTCGATTTTACTACAAATCAAATTTAAAAAAAGCACAACAAAAAGAATTTTAGCAAAAGAGGCGGAGATAATACGAACCTCATTTGAACGCCTGAAATTTTTTGGCCTAAAATTTCCAGTTGCAGAAATGAATCCCTTTATTTCTGAATATTTTGCCATATTATTCCTTACAGCAAATAATTGTAAAATGATTGCCAGTCACTTAAAAAGAAAACCATTTAGATAATCCCCACTTTACAGTGTACAGGTAGCAGGAAAGCACCTTAAAGGGGCCATCGCATAAATACAAAAATGGTGGAGAAATCATCTTTTTCCCCCATAAAAACAAGAAAATGGGGGTATTTTAAGACATTGTATGGTAGGAGTATTTATAAGTATTAACATTTATAGGGCAATGTTTATACACCTAGACTGTATGTTTGGATTGGGCAAATTTTTCACAGGGCAAAAAATTGGGATTTATTTCGGCTGAAATATGTCCCAATAATTACGTAATCCACAGTTCTCATAGAGAACTATGGATTACGTCTCATCTCCCAGTTTATACGGGGAGATGAGTGACATGTCAATTATTCACGCCGTTTACCCGCGAAAATGACTGTCTAGGGGCCCGGGCGGGCTCCCGCCCCCCCGCCCCGCGGGAGCTCCCGAAAACACGCCGTTATTGCGGGCCGTAATTACGCCCCTCAATTATGCCGTGTGAACATAGCTTTACACAGAAGAGGGAATCCTACATATCACACCCAGGGTCCTCTATGATCTTTGAAACATCTATCGGATAAGGAGGGTCACCTGAGCTCGGGATCTTTTGCCATATGTGTAGGATTTTAATAGATTCTACCAGGGAGCAAAAACAGGGGCTCTCAACAAGGAGAGAATATTAGAGTTGGGACAACTATTCGGCAAAGTAGAAGCAAAAATGATCAACATAATATGCACATTATTTGAAATGTGTCTAAAACACGTGGATCTCAAGCCATGGGGCTCTGGGGCGTCATTTTGGGGCTTGCGGGGCACCAAACCTCCGAGCACCCCGGGGATGGCAAAAAAGAAAAGGGCGGAAGGAAAAAGACTGGGTGCCCCTTAATGACGTTCGGGGGCCCCGCATTGTTCGGAAACGGGTTTTTCGCACAAGACTCTCTTTCCGACTGCCGGTCGTTATAGAGGGAGATAGATTTTTTTTATTTTTTTTTTACCCCTTCCCAGCATTTGAAGTACTGGTATGTCATGGGCAGCATGCACTTATAACATCATGGCAAATTTACGGGCTCGAAGCTGTGCAGTAGACCGGGGGCGTAAACTGACAGCCAATACCTCTATAATGGAAGAACGGGATGGATTTTTTTTCCCCCCTTTGGATGCTGCAGTCAAACGACTGGGCTGTAAGGGATTTCACAGAAAAAGGGCCCCGGGGGCTTCCTTATACCCTCGTGAAATCACAAGGTGCCGATGGTTGCTATGACAGCTGAAAACCTAACCACGGCCTCCAGTCTGTCTATGACATAGACCTCACAGACTGATTAGCAGTTGGCACAATGCATTGCGATAGTCTTGTACTGTAATGTAGTCTAATAACCATCAAGCAATCGCTCAGTTTAAGTAAAAAAATATAAAAATAAGTTTAAAAAAAATGATAAACTAAAAAACACACACCACCCACTCTATTATAAATGATTACCATGTTAAAAATAAAAAAGTAGACATATTTGTTACCGCTGCATGCATAATGGCCTGGGCAATAATTTTGTATTGTGTTGAATTTGAAGGAAAGTGGTCCGACAACCTCAAATGCGGCCCATTTACCCAGCTGAGTTTGAGACCCCTTAAATTATTTTTGGGAGAGAGGAATAATATTCTGAACAAGAGCAAATGTGGGAAATGAAGGAAAAAAAGGTTGAGAACCTCTGATCTAAAATAACTGATTGGTAAGTGGCCAATCCTCTAAATAACTATGAAAAACAACATAGAAGAAAACAATGAGAATGAAAAATCAGAATTCAGGTATGAAAAAACTGGCAAAGCTGTGCACAGTAACCAATCGGAGGCCCGGCTTACAACTATGAGCCTGTCCCAGATTCCGTCACAAAATATTGGGAAACGTACACAGAATCAAGCTATTGCCCCATTCATATACCATGTAAAAACCCAACAGACCCCATTACAGTTGGTGCCGCCATGTGATGAGTCCGGCACCACTGTTAGTTTTGTTTTACTGTTCCTGTGACAAATCTGTAAAATGAAAATCATGATGCAGGTGTGGACCGAGTCTGATCTCAGCCTTTTTAAATGGGTTTTGCTATGATCTAATGTTGACGTGGGATCCTCCAAAATGGATATTTAATCACTTTTCAAATAAGTGTAGCCGGCTTTGAACCCTTAGTTTTTTCCACAGTTTTACATAACTAAACCAGAGCTGAACTGGCCCCCTTTTCGGTTTGACCCTTATCATGACGGGGGAAAAAAAAGCAGTTTTTTTCTGGGGATGTGCACTAGTTGTGCCTTGTCAAGCCTTGTCGCTGTATAGAGAACCCTGGGTTGTAATTAATTATCATCACCTGTGCTCACCCTTCTGCCTTTCCCCCCGCAGCATCCTCCCTTAGTTTACATATAATTTCAGACAGCGATCTGTCTCTCCTACCCTCCCGCCCCCTTTGTCAGTGAAGGCTTCCTGCTTTGGGTCTTATCTTTCTCCTGAGCGATAAGAGGGAGAACACAAAAACCGAGACTTGTGCACAATACATTATCCTCTGTGGTTTAGCCAAACAACATGTTTGCTCAAAGACAGAGTCTGAATATCATCCCTTGGGCGATCATGGAGGGGGCATGAATCAAAGGGAGGAATACAACCCCCCCTTTTTTTTCAAAACTTAAGAGTATTGTGTCAGCCTGTTAGGTAAGGAAATCACATCTTGTCAAAACCCCAATAAGATGCTGTTTGGAAAATACAACAATCTCAAGTTGTAAAAGTCGCATTGAACAAAGAGCTACTGGAAGAAGAAGGAAAGTTAACCAGTATTGGACTGGGGTGTTTAGGGGGCCCCATGGGGTTCCCTTTTGGGGGGGACCAAAAGGGGTTATTTTGGACCTACCTGTGGGTTGGGTTTTGGGGCCCCCCAAAGGGGTTGGTTCTGGGGCCCGCCAAAAGGAGTTTGGTTCTGGGGGCCCCCAAAGGGGTTGGTTCTGGGTGCCCACCAATGGAGTTGATTCTGGCGGCCCACCATACAGCTACTGTACATGCTTCTTATACTCTGCCTCTTACTCTTTCTCTCTGCCTTCCTGCCTCTTCCAAAGATGTGTATGCCGTTTAAAAGAAATTCCCGTCATGCTCAACCCCCTGAGGGGTTCCCCGCCCCCATGCTAACCGGCCTAAGCTGGGCTAATTATACATAGCTTTCCAAAACAGAGGTGGGAGGCCCACCAAGTGCAAAACATGTTCCTTTTTGCACGGAATAACCACTTGGTGGATTTCTACAATTTGGCACTACTATGTAGGTTTTTATTGAAGTGGCGTATTTTTTGAGCTTTAATTATTTTCAAATTTTGCTGCTGTTTAGATTCATCCCTTTGGTGGGATTGGGCCCATCTTATTTTGCTATGGGCCCCATAAATCTTGTTTACACTCTTGATTATGGGTAACCTGTAGCTGCAATACAACAGGAGAGGTTGTACAGGGTGTGTGGTATACAGTGTTTGGGCACAATGGCATATAACTATGACCCAGTGCAAAAAAAGATTTTGTGTTATGGAAATTATAGATAAAACCCACCAATAATGGAAGAATGTGACCTGGGAAAGGGGGCAGGAGTCTTTTTGGTATTGCTTTATTAGTTTTCAATTGTTTAGCGAAAATGCCTCAACATGGAAGACTCCCATGATTTATCGACAATACATGGATCCATGACTCTTTCTATCAGAAGTGACCCAATCATCATCTACAGCAACCTAACAAATGGTTATATCCATACTGAATAAGTGCTTGACACTTTCAAGGTCATTGACAGAAAAGGATACAAGCCTCTGGAATAATGACTGCTTGGAAAGAGGGTAATCGGAGTCAGCCTCAATAGGCCCTGATCAAAAGACTTTTCAGACCTCAGAAAAAAAAAAAGGGGCTTAAGGGCCCTAAACGAAGCTGGTTAAAAAATAGATTTCTAAATTCTGCAACGTTAGGCGGGCATTGGAAAAAAAAATGGCATTTTCGCTCCTCTACCTCTGAAGGGGATCTCCTGGAAAGCTTACAGCTGCCGAATGCTCAAGCAGGTAACAAGTAAGGTTTGCTTGTTAGTGGTCTGGACGGCTTGAGTCTTAAGAGGCCAATTATTTTGAAGTATCAGCAAAGTGCATTTTAAAACATCGATCTGTGATACAAAAAAGGCAGTTGAGCTGGAGAATGAAAAGCCGATCATCTCTTCAAAGGGCCAATGACCGACTAAGGTTGAAAAGAGATCGGTTACATTGAAATAAAACCTTGTATGTATATCATGATTGGCCGGGTATGATCACACCTATACTATGTTGTGCAGGAGTCATTTAGCCAAATTTCAGACTGACTTCTCTATAATAATTTAAAAACAAAATCACTGAAAAAAACCTAAAATGTAACTTTTACTTAAAATTGTTAAAGAAGACAGTGATTGTCACTAAATGGGTCATGGGAGTCTTTAGATGTGTTAATGCACACTATAAAGAATAATATATTAACCCGTTCCATATACTAGTGCATCTAAAAAATTAAAAATTTTCTTTGGGAAAAGTTTAATTTGGGACAAAAAAAAATTTTAAGTCAAATAAAAAACCCCCTGTTATTGTAGGGAAATCATCACATTACCCAATAAAAGGGGTTTAAATATAAAAAATTTTTGTAGCCCTATAACAAATAAAAAGATTTTTTTGAGATGCACTAGTACCTGATGCTCATGTGTTTTTGTGATGTCTTTTCTTTTTTTTTTTGTAATTTTTTAGGCTACGCCCTTAGGGCAGCGGGGACAAAATACTTGTCGGATTCGAATCAAAAGCCGGCCATTATTTTACACTTGGTTTTCGTTTTCTGTACCATGTTTTTGTCCTGGTTTTTTTTTGCAGTGGTTTCCGGATTTCGGCCGTCGCATTCAGTTGAACAGTATCATAATCCGCCACTTTCAAGTGAAATGTCATGGTTTATAGAACATGTTCTAAGTTTTTTTGACCGGGGGTTTTTGGGTTTTTAAAAACCGCCCTTAGAAATCTGACCCGTGAAACTAAAAATCAGACTTTCTATTGGGTCTTTGGGGGAAAGATTTACAGGGGGGTTTTTTTTGCGGATTTTTAATCCCAAATTTCTGTTTAAAAAAATTTTTGATCGTCGTTAAAAACAAGCCTAATAAGAAAAAAGTTACATTTTTTTTTTTTTCTTTTTCCTTTTTTTAAATTTGTTTTCCTAAAAAAATTTAGAAAATAATAAATCTACTTAATTAAAGGGGTTTTTTTTAAACTTTGGGGACTTTTTGATAGGACATAATACATTTATACATTTAAAACTTTTCCCAAAATTTTTCCAAAATTTCCCTTATGAAAATAAATATAAAAAATTAAAAACTTTAAAATTTAAATTATACGGTTTTTAATTTTTAAATATTAACCCAAAAAATCCCTTTTTCTTTTTTCTTTGTGCTAGCACACTTTTTTTTTTTTATCTTTTGTTTTTTTATGACTGTATCTCCTGGCCTAGCCTGGCATGTTGATGGTCCATACCACTGACTGACTGCTAGCATTATAGCCAATCCTAATCCTAATCTTTTAAGGAGTTTTTGTTTTTCTTTGTTTTGAAAACAAAATCTTTGGTTGGTTGTATACGGAAAGAAAAAACACACAGTTGTGCAACAATTTTGGTTTGTTTGTTCTCCCCAAGTTCACCTTTGGGTTTTTAAGGAAAGGGGGTTTCCCCAAACCTTTCCCCCAGGGCCTTTTTTGGATGCAGACAATTTTTTTCCAGGGGGCCCCAGTGGGGGGGGGTTTTTAAATTAGGGGGGGGGGTTATAGGGGGGGGCCCTGGGGGTTTAGTCACACACACATTAAAAAAAAACCCCAATTTAAAGTGTTTTCCCTGTGTAATTTAGGGATATAGTAGGGGGAAACCCCATATTTTATAACTGCAATGTTTGTCAGCCTGGGGGCCCAGTATTATACAAATAATGCTGCCCCACAAAGCTAAACAGTCCTGCAGTAAAATTGTTTCAGCATTATACATTTTTTTAATAAATTTCTGTCATTATAGAGATATTTTGCCCCCCCTGCAGTCATTGGGAATAGGTATATATCCCCCATGTAGTAATGATAGATAAAAATATACCCCTGCGTAAAAAATTTAATATACCCCCCTTTTTTCCCCATTTAGTGGGAAATTATTATAAAATGCCCCAGTGGGAAAAATTTAAATTATAGAATTTTTGGCCCCCAGTAGTAGGAATAATTATAATAGATTGGGGGTTTTGGCCCCGGCCCCCCTGGGAAAAAAGTAGGAAATAATTATAGATAGATCCCCCGGGTAGTGGAAAAATTTTATAAAAATGCCCCCAGTGGGAAAAAAATTTTATAGATAATGCCCCCAGTAGGGAAAAAATTTATAGATATCCCCAGTGGGTTTTTGGATAAAAAAATTTTTAGATATGCCCCCAGTAGGAATAATTATAGATACCCCCCATAGTGGGAATAATTATAGAAAATCCCCCCAAAAAAAGTAAAAATTTTTAAGAAGATGCCCCCAAAGTAGGAATAATTATAGAAAAAGGGGGCAACCCAGTAGGAAAAATTATAGATAGTTTTGGGCCCCCCAGTAGGGAATAATTATAGTTTATCCCCCAGTGTTTTGAATAAAAAATTAAATAGATCCCCAAAAAATTAAATAATAATGGGAAAAAAAGATTCCCCCCCAAAAAAAAAGACCTAATTAAAAATAGGGTTCCCCCAGAAAGGAATAATTATAGATAGATCCCCCCGGGGAAAAAATTTGAATAATTAAAAATTTAAGAAAATCCCCCCGAAAGGGGAAAAAAAACCCAAATAAAAAAGATATCCCTGTAGGGGCCAGATTTAAAAAAAAAAAATTCCAAAAAAAAAAAAAAGAAGAAAGTCACTCTTTTTTACCCGGGTCCCCGGTTTGAGTGCCCCCTCCGGGGACCCGGGGGGGTTGTGGCGTGCTGAGGGGGCCCCAGGGGGTTTGTGACACCCCTCCGCATCACCCCCCTGCGCGCTAAAACGTTGTAGATGGGGCGCCATGAGCGCCGCATCAACAACGAATAAAGAGAAAGAAGGGCCGGTAAGGGGGGGCACCCCTTGCTTTCTTTTATACCGAACCCCTGGGGGCGCAGCTGCTATCTCTGTGGGGGAAAGTTTAAACAGCGGCCATGTAGGGGGGATGCCGACCCCCCAGACAAAAGGGTAAACCGGGCGGCCCGGCATCATTTTTACCCCGGGGCTGGGGGACCAAGAGGGCGGGCCCAGCGGGCCCGGTGCCGGGAACCTGCAGCCCGAGGGTTTGGGGGGACCCAGGGTAAAAGGGACATTTTAATGAGTGATCGCCTTTTAAATTTTTGCCTTTTCAGTCGTCGATCCGTCTTTTGACCATAAAAAATTTGGGACATGACGGGATCGGACAGAAGGGATGAAAAACACATCGATACGTTTTCCCATTGCGGCATTTTTTTTAACTCACTGTCATTGTTAGAAAACGTATGGGGGGGGGGGTCCTTTAAAGCTTTTCAAAATCGTATGTTTCACCCCGGCCCCCGGGGGCCCGGGGGGGAAACATACCTTAGCCCCACATGAAATTTGTTTTAAACCTTTTTTCTATACCGGGCGGGTACAGGACATAGGCATTTCATTGATTTCCTATAAGCACCCTGTTGATAACAGTGTAATAGGAGTACAATAATGGGGTGCCAGAAAGCCCTTATTTGCCATGGCGCCCAGGGCAGTTTAAACCCATCCCCGTCACAAAAGGGGAGGAAATTGGTGGTAAAAAGGGGGCTGGAAAGGCCCTTTCCCTAATTTAGATCCCAAAAAGCTTGTGATGGAAAACCCCTCAAAGCAGTTATCCCCGGGCTCTAAAAAAAAAGGGGGCCAGCATTTTTAACCCCCGCCCCCAATACACCCACAACAGCAGAATGATGTACAGTTACATCACTTGACTTGAAGGCCTTAAAGGGACACTGGCATCAACATTTTTCTTTTCACATATTAATAATATAGAGAAAGGAAAAAAAAGGCACAGGCTACTTTTGTAAAAAACCTAAACATAGGGGGATATAAAAAGCCAAAAATTAGACCCTGCTAAACCCTTTGATTAGTTGTGCGGTTTGAATTAGGAGGCACAACTCTCCACAGCACAAAAAACGGGTAAAAAATCAACAAAAAAGTTTTTGGGGCCGGGGACCCCCAAAGGGGTGCGTAGAGTCAATTTTGAATTTTTATAGGGGAAATTTGGTGAAAACCGATCCCATCCTGGTCTGGCTCAGGATCAGGACAGAGATTTCTACAGGACGAAAGACGCTGATCCCCAAATACAAATTATTATTTTTAAATTTTTATTGAAAAAACTACGGTTGGGTTTTGGGGGTAGGAAACCTTTTTGGGTTCGGGTTTAAAGCAAAATTATTGCCCCTTTCCCTATAAAAGGAAAACAGTTCCACGATTACAGAAAAAGGGAGGAAATTAGCTGTAAATTTCATGGAACTGCCCCGGGTCCGAAGCCAGACCGATACGGGGATCGGTTTCAGCATTCCTCTATACAAGTTCTTTTCCAAAATTGACAAGCAAAATGGCCCTTTTTAAAAAGGGATTTTTTTTTTGTGTTTTTTTTTTCATTTTTTAAAATTTTAAAAAAAACTTCCCCATGTAAATTTACCTCTCTAATTTCCCCCTCGGGAAAACTCTGATACCCCGCATGGAGGATTGTTTTCAGGGTTTCCTTTTTGCTGGTCGCCCCTTTTGGTTTATAGAAGTGTAAATATTATCAGAAATTTAACCTGAAAAAGGGTGCCCCCCCCCTCCTAAAGTGCGGGGGGGAAAAGTTTTACCCTATTTTACTTTCAGGTATTGCTCAGGGATCTAAAATAATTTATCAAACCCCTGGTAAGAAAAATTTATTATCCCTTTTAAATATGACTTTTAACTACTTTTTGGGATTAATTTAAATAAAAGATAAGTAAGCAGCGGGAAGGTGTGTTTTTTGGGCCAGTGAAAAAACAAAAATTTCTCTGTCACAGCTAGGGAATATTTTAAAAGGAATTTTTAATAGCACAGGACTGCTGAAATAAACAAAAATATAGGCTATAGGTGGGCAAGAGGCAAAAAAAAGGGGTTGGGCCCTGGGGGGGAAAGGTAGAAAGGGCCCGGCCCCCATTTATTAAATAAAAGAAAAAAATAATGAACTCACCTGTTTCTCATTCCAGAAATGTGATAAGTGCAGGTCGGCTTCTCCCTGTGAAGACTGGCGTGGACGATGTAAAAATTTTGGGACATCACCCGCCCCACCCATGCCCATAAATGGGAAACCAGGGCCGGTAGTTTAAAGGGCCCCTTGGGCTTAAAAGGGCCCGGATTTAGTGGCGCTCTGCTCTGATAACCCCAAAACAGTCACGGCTGCTAAACATTTGGGGTTTTGAGCGGGACCCTTCCGGGCCCCCCTGGGGGGGGCGGCCCCCTGTAGCAGCTGCTATGGCTACTACGGCAGTAGTTCCGCCCCTGGTTTTCGGCTTTGACAGTAGGTAGCCCTTTAATAGTAAGGAGAAATTGAATTTTTCATGCTTATAACTCACAAAAAAGTGTACTAAAAGACTGATAGACCCAATGCATATTCCCCCCCCCACAAGCTGATTGTGTTTGAAATTTGGCCCCCCCAGGAGCTTGGGATTTATTCTTTTAAACCCGGGGGGATAGTAGCTCCCCAATTTTTTAAATTTTCAAAAGAAAAGGATTTCCGTCTAATTCCTTCTCCAGACCCCATTCAGTTCTTGGCACAGAAAGACCTAACAGAATGTATAAACCCTGCCCCTTGCAAAAAGGGTTTCCTCAAGGACACCCCAAAATTTCCCGGACAACAGTAAATTTGGGATTTTTGGGGGCTCACCAGTGAATTTGGGTTTCTTGGGACCCGGGCCAAATGCGCTATACTTAACCCCTTGAAATTTTCCCTTTTTCTTTCTGGCTCTCATTCTCTGCCCTTCTTCATGAGAAGCAGCTCTCCCCTGCTTCCATGTGGACCAGTCTGAGACTGGTAGTTTTTTGTCTATGAAGTACAAGTTCCAGACTCTTAGGGCATGTTCACACAGCGTTTTTGGGCAGGGTTTTTGGGGGCGGTTTTTTCCCCACCCAAAACCCCGCCTGAAACACCTTTTTTCAGCGAGGTTTTTGACAGGCTTTGGGTCCTGTTCACACGCGGATTTGGGCGCAGTTTCACGCGGTTGCCCCGGCCAAAACCCTTTTCCCAAAACGTTTCCCCGTTTACTAACATAGTTTTTTTTTTGGGGAAAAAAAACCCCGGGGTTTCTGTTACCGCCGGGGGGTTTGGGGCCCCGGTTTGCCGCGCGTGTTTTAGAAATCTCCCGTCAATTCTGACCAAACGAGTCCCCCCCCGCGGGGGCCACGGGGGGTGTTGCCGTGGGTTTGGGCCCCGGTTTTTTGGGCCCCGGGGTTGGGGGCGCGGGTGGGGGGGCCCCGGCCCCCTCAGTGCGTTTTCCCCCGCCATTAATTTTCTGGGGGGAAAACCCCCGAAAATCCGCCCTGTAATCGGGTTTTTATAGATTTTTGGGTCATGGGTTTTTTATGAGTTTTCAGCCATACAAAAGGAAAGCCAGGACACAAAACGGCAAAACCGCGCTAAAAAAAAACCCCACCTTTCCAAAGCGTTTAAGAATTGACAAAGACACTTTTTTTTCTTTTCTTCCCAAAAAAGCTGTAAAAAACCCCGTCGGTTTTTGTGAACTACAACGAGGTTTTAAAAATAGGAATCAATTAAATGAACCCGGGGCCGGGGTTTTTGGGAAACGGTTTTTTGGGCTTTGGGGGAGGAAAAAACTCCAAAACCTCATCCAAAAATGCCCCGTTGAACAAGCCCGTATAAAGCAGCCAGTTAATAGCAGCAAGGAAAAAAAGGGCCTCTGTGCTGCCTTCCTGCACAGATCACTCCCTATCCCCTATATACTTAGCAAAAAAATGCAGATCACCCGGATTGATAATAGACCTTTCCCCGTTTTACTTAAAAAAGGACCTTCTATCCCTGATAGGTCTGTTTTAGGAAATTTCAAGTTGGGGGCATACTAAAAATGAGTTTTTTTCCAACTAGGGGGGTTTGGGCTGGGCCCCCCACAGTCAGTGTACACAGGGACACACCCCTTTGAAAATGGAAAGGTAACACCCATTTGTCAGATTCAGTAATCCATTTCTAGGGAGGAATAACCAAGGAACACAAGGGACCTTATCTATGAATACTGTCTAGCGGTAAGACTGTCCTTGTTGACAATAGCAACCAATCAGCACTAAGCTTTCATTTTAAATAGCACTCTGGTAAAATGAATGATAAACTCTGATTGGTTGCTATGAGCTCTGGTTAGTTGCTATCGACAACAAGGACAGTCTTACTGCTAGACAGTTTTCATACATAAGGCCAAGAGTCATAAGAAAAGATGCTCCAGAATTAATATTGCACAGAGAACACAATGATTTACTAAAAGGAACATATCACAGATACTCTTCAATGAGATTTGCTGATATATTCTTAATATAGGCCATCACTGTGTCATTGTGTGGGACCCCAGAAGCAGAACGATGCAGTTTATTCAGGCACAGTAGAGACACATACTGTAGCTCAGCCCCATTCAAGCAGTTTTCCCAGAAGACCCTGTAACCCCAATAACTAGTCAGGGAGAGAAACTAAACAAGCTTCCTATATATATGGACTGCTGCGAGAATATCATGGGAATAGTGAGATACAGGGGAGTTGCAGGTGGTTCCATCGCTTGCTTTACTGTTTCCATAACTCCCATTAAGTATAAGGGTATGTTCACACAGCTTATTTTAGGGTGCATTTCTCAGCATACTGCGCTTAATTTATGGGGAAATGTGCCCCATATTTACAGTAATCCATAGCTGTCATAGAGAACTATGGATTACACCTCCTCTCCCTGCTCGTACAATACTATCGTATTGTATACGCGGGGAGATAAGTGATATGTCACTTATTCGAGTAATGCATGCCTATGGGGCCCGCGGGAGTCCGCGCTGATTAGCGCGAGCTCCCGAAACACACGATGTAACATGGGTTAACGCTGGTACTGCTGAAAAGAGCTAGAGCGGCAGCTGGAGAGGACTAGTGCGAAAAGGCGGTGGCTACCCATTGCCCAGCGAATGCAGTTCAAGCTAGCAACCTTGACCTACAAGGCTCTCCATAACCTCTCCCCTCCATATGTATCTGCCTTAATCTCTAAATACCTCCCCTCATGCAATCTCCGCTCCACACAGGACCTTCTTCTCTGCTCTCCTCTTGTCAGCTCCTCACACAACAAGACTCCTCTCATGCTTCCCCCACACTCTGGAACTCACTGCCCCCAACACCGCAGACTCTCCTCCACTCTCACCAGCCTCAAACGTAACCTGAAAACCTACCTCTTCAGTATTGCCTATAACCAAAATTAACCGTGTTGCACTGCTCCACCCCACAAACATGTCCGCCCCTTACCTTCTGTCTCTTCCCTCCTTTCCTGTAGATTGTAAGACCTCGCGGGCAGGGATCTCTCTCCCTCTGTACCAGTTGTTAGTCACTTATTGTCACTTTGTAATTGTTTGACCAATGTTATTTATGTACCCGCCTCAAATGTAATCAAGGGCGCTCTAAAATAAATGAGAATAAATTATGGGACAAAAATCAACCCTGCCTTCCCCAAAGAGATCCTGAGCAGAAAGTAGTTGCTGGCAAAACCAGTACATGGGTTTATCATGATCAGAATGGATCCTCTGAGGCAGATGTGAACTTAGCCTAATGGAGAGAGCTATACTTAGATTTAAACCACCTCTTCCAGTATTTTAGCAGTTACTGACTTGTACTAAAAAACAAAAAAAGTCATCACTGATCTCCTTCTGGCTAGGACAGATGTTTGTAGCTGCAAAACTGCTTACAGTCAACATTTTTAGATTTTTAAATGCAGTTGAAGAGGTATTCCAAACTCATTGAATAGCACTAAACATGTAGGCAACGGTAAAGACCAAATACATTGCTGTTCTGATTTTGCTTCATTTCAGAGTTAGAGCAGTTCTGATCTTCGGGTTGTTTACACAAGGTTCTAGTTACCAACCACCTTTATCTAAACTAACAAGCAGTGATCAGGCTGGTGAGGCCAATCCTTGCTGTGTCTTTTCAGCAGGATGGAGCTTCTCATTCTCCAATCTTATCTTTCTACTGAGAAAAAACCCCGTTAACCCTTAACCCCTTAACGATCTTGGGCGTATGAGTACGTCCCAGGGCTGCTAAGGGGCTTTGCAGAGGGATCGCTCCGCGACCCCCCCGCACAGCCGCCGGGTGTTAGCGGCAAATCGCCGCTAACACCTGGCAGTAACAGCGCAGACGGGTGGCTCCGCCCGCTGGCGCTGTTTTACCCATCAGGCGCCGCGGCCATGATGGCCGCGGCGTCTGAATTAACGCCGATCGGTGCCGCGCACCGATCGGTGCGGTGATCGGCATAAGCGCAGCTATGCTGCGCCGATCCGATCACCGGGCATTGTGGGGGGGAGCCTTGTGAAGGCTCCCGTCACTTACCCTGGCCGGTTTGCCCCACTTCCGTCCACAGACAGGAAGTGGGGAAACCGCCATCTTTGTACACCCTAATGCATTGCCTATGCAATGCATTAGGTTGTATTAACATCGCGCCACCTAGTGGTCAAGTACCACAGGTGGCCTCCAATGTTACAGTAAAAAAAAAAAAAAAAGTTTTTTTTTAAAAAAAAGTATTAAAAGTTCAAGTCACACCCCTTTCCCCATTTTACAAATAAAATCATTAAAATAATAAAAAAGTTACACATATTTGGTATCGCCGCGTCCGAAAAAGTCCGATCTATAAAAATATAACATCATTTATCCCGTACGCTGAACACCGTACAAGAAAAAAAATTCCAAACACCAAAATTGCGTTTCTTGGTCATTTTACGTCACTCAAAAAATGAATAAAAATGATCAAAAAAGTCGCATGCATTCCAAACTGCTAGCGATAAAAAGTACACTTCAGCCCGCAAAAAATGCCCCCTCACTGACGTCCCTAGTGTTAGTACAAAAAATATTGGTCGCACAAAATGGCGCCGTGGCGCCAAATTTCAAAAATGGAAAATGTTTGAATTTTTTTTACCGTACTAAAACATAACGAAAACCCTACATGTATGGTATTGCCGGATGCGTAACAACCTGAAGAATACAGATAACACATTATATTTACCGAAGATTGAACGCCGTAAAAGCAAAACCTCCGCAAACATGGCGAAAATACATTTTTTTTCACAATTTGTCCCCCTTGGAATTTTTTTGCGGTTGTCCCAGTATATCTATAGTATAGTGAATAACACCATTAGAAAGTACATCTTTTCCCGCAAAATAAAAGCCCTCATGTGTCTATATAGGTGGAAAAATAAAGAAGTTATGGCTTTCAGAAGGCGAGGAGGGAAAAACGAACGTGTCACCCAAAAAAAACGCCGGGTCCTTAAGGGGTTAAAGCCATGTGCCACCCCGTTGGATCTGCAGAGCACAAAATCACTCAGCAGCGAACAGTGTATCTTGGTAGCTTTAAAGTTTTCTCTTTAACTTTAAGCTTCCTCTCATGACAAGTACAGCTCTGCTAGCACACATTTATAGCCAGACATCCTGCTTGGACAGGGTCATTGTTTGTTTGGTTTTTTTACGACCCCTCCATCACCAATATCCCAGTAACAGGCTGAGCTGGGAATAGGAGCGAGCAGAGCTGAAATATCATTCACTGCTGTAGAACCATCCACAGCCTGCACAGGAAGTGTGAGCCAGAAGAGCCTGTGAAAAGTGTAAACCGCTAGATGGGTCACAACTCGCTTAAAGGACTTTTTTCACTACAAATATTAGCTTTCAACATAATAGGACCGTTAAATGAAGACTTTTTCTAAATACATTGGTCAATAGATTATACTTTAATCATGAGATGAGTGCTTTTTTATGTGCTCTGAAGTGCACACAGGTTTCTATGGTTACCTGCCTACAAGACGGACGTCTTATCTGATTAGCTGAGAGCAGGGAGTGACATCACCCAACTGATGGTCTGAGATTGAAGCAACCTAACTATATCTAACAAGATTAGCTTCACAGCACATGCATAAAGGGTGCATGTGCTGTGAGAACTGAAAAGCATGGCTTTATCTGCTGTAATCTTGTTACAGATAACATCTTCCTGCACTATTAGCAGTTCAACGGCTTAATTGGGGAAC